>CAJQTV010000558.1:0-86046 GCA_907163055.1 Formica aquilonia x Formica polyctena
GTATGCGTGAAAGTTTTCTGGAAGTGATAAAAAGTTCTCAAAAATTATTATTTGCAAATGTGTATTCCTATGTCATTTCAATGCACCAATGGATCACTTTTTATTATTTAATAGTCATTCCACTATTATCTTTTATCTTTATACGTAAACATATTTTTCAGCTTATAGAAGTTCTGTTTATGGTGTATCATGTGTATGTGATAATTAATTTCGCAGTGGAACTGCTTTTCGAACAATGCAGTTAGAAACATTTGAATTTACCGCGTGTTTATACGTTCGCTACGGCAGCCAATCATCTCTTGCTATGTTTTGTTACTTTTGGAAAAATAGCTGATTGACCACAGCGTTGCATCTTGCCGCAACGCAATGATTTTTGTATGATCTCGTCGGTGCTTGTGTGCAACGGTATCATTTCCCGCCATTCAACGTACATCTATGAAAGTGTGAGCTTTGTCTCGTGAGAACATTGCTATTGGATTACAGTAATAATAATAGTAAAAGAATTTTACACTGCAATCGAAAAAATATTATTTCGTCAAAATGGAAGATACCGCAAAACCAGTAAGTATAGCCGTGCATGTACAAGCTTTGTTTGTGCCGTGAACTTTTGTTCGTATTATACATTTTACATATTATTTTCGTATCACACTTTTGTTCTGTATTTAGCTTTGGAGTGAGTTCGATTTTAGCATTAGGCTTCTTTTCAGAAGAAAATGATTCATGCATTTTATGACCTAAACTCCTAGACAGTGTCAGCAAACAAGTTAGGTTAAGTTGAAGATTACCTCGTCAACATGTTCTGTGTAACGTGTGTGTAAGGAGATAAGCAGATCGTTCACAGGGAATGCATATATAAATTAGATATGAAGACTTATGTATGATAAGGATAAGGATATTTTATTATATATTATTCAGTCAAAGTTCAAGAAAAAATACGTGTCAAGCTTGACCACTTAGATATCAAGTTAGACCGTATCTTAAGGAAGCTCTTTCCAGAGGAAGTAAAATTAAAACGACCACACGGAATCCCGGCATTTCCTCTACGCACAGAAGAGGAGTGGGAAAATCTTGAAGAAATTCTCGCAAATGACGATGCATTTACATACGTGGTAAATATCTCAGCAGTCTATTCAATTTTTAGTTATCTAAAATTACATGTTTTTCGTTCACGCTCCGTTACTGTATGTTCCGACAAAATTAAAATCATAATATTTATAATGTAGATTCATCTGTGAAAGTGTTGTACAGGTAGATCTTTTCGGGGCAAAAATTAAAAGTCAGGAATCAGAAGCTGCTGCTGTGCAGTCTGTACTTCCAAAAATAATTACGAATTCCCTCTCCAGATCTATTAGCTGGGGAGGCACTCAAAAAACCAAAATTGCTTTCAATAGGAGCAAAACATATGAGGTTATTCAAGGTGAGTAATTACATTTGCCTTATAGATCGATTTTATTTACAAATGGTAACTGAAATCTAAGGGGGTACTCCACATTTTGAGATAATTCAAGGGAGTTTTACAGCAAGAAACAATTGATAAAAATCAACTTCTAGAGCAATTTTTGCACAGCCCGGTCTTAAATGTAAAATATTTTTTATTTGTTTTTAAAGTGATACATAAATTTATAATTGTTAAAATAAGACCCTTATATTTATTCGCGATTATGAATTTAAGACGATCTTAAATATAAAATGGGGCTACAAAAACTATTGTACAAGTCGATTTATATCTTTGCTGTAAAACGTTTTCAGATTTGTGTGCCTGGAGTAGAGATACATAACAAAACAATTGTTTTATTATCTTTATTATTTATAATTTATTTTATATATCTTTCAAATGAAACAAAATTTTTTGTAATAATATCTTTAAAATTTGAATAAAATTAGCTAATTGTATAAAGTTAATTGTATAAAGTTAACTAATTTATCTAGAATTTTTGATTCTATATTAACACTAATTATTTCTTATTATCCTTTAAATTAATTATTTAAATTGATTTTTTAAACCAATTATTTTTTAAATTAATTAAGAATAATTATAATTTTTATTTTTTTCTGTATCAATTTTGATTAATTTCTTCCTGATGAGTATTATGAAATATTATAACAAAGTAAATAGAGGATAGTCACTAGTTTTTCACATTTTTAATACAAGGAATTCACATTAAAAAGTGATGTGTTTACGTCTGATAACAAATTAAAACAAATATTTTAAAATCTCTAGCTGTGATGTACCCCCTGTATAACACTTTTTATTGTATTTCAAAAGAGACAAGTTTATTGAATAATGATATTTCTTTGCAGCCACTATTCTGCAGAAATTTGGTAAAACAGCCAATCTAAAAAAACCCGAAGATTACGTGAAACGCTGGTTTAGCACCAGTGCTCAACGAGTGGCGTAAATGCACATTTTTTATTTTTAAACATCGGAGGAATAACATTAACGTTTCTTTTACTTTTTGATTGTTTCTTGTATACTTGGTTCAGCAAATGATAGCGTTTTTATATTTCTGTTTTAAATTTTAATACAAAAAAGTGCAATTATAAGTGCAATTAAGTTTCGCTTTCGTATATAAAATATATAGTATAATAAAATATATAAATAAAATATATATAAATAAAAAAAAATATATATATACAATATAATTATAATAAAGGTTGTTCACATGTTTTCTGGCTAAATGTGTCATTTTCAACCTTATAATATTATAGTAAAGAAAAACCTGCTGTATTGGGTTCGGGACCCAATACAGCAAGTTTTTCTTTACTATAACTTGACTGTTTATTGCCGTCAAATATTGTAACCAAAAATAATCATATTGACTTTCTCTAATGTGATGTAGTTATGACATCAAAATGATGTCATTTTGATTACGATGTGTTCCTTGGGTAAGCGCTTAAAACCTAATCCTTCAACAAATTGGAAAGGTAGATTTTGCAAAGCTAACATTTCACATATTAGTTTATCAATATTCAGTGATTTTGGATCTTTATTGTCCCAGGATTTTTGTTTTTCTATAGCTTCCGTAAACGATAGCTGTTTATAATTTTTTTTCGCATTTTGTAGATTCGTATGTGGCTGCTCTTTTCCTTTTTCCTTTAATTCGGATTTTTTTATAAAATCTTGGTAAATTTCCTTGTGTTTAAATTTTAAATGATTTTTTAAAGCAGAGGTACTACTTCCCTTTCTTGAAAAATTGTTATTACACTCATTACACTTCGCAAAATCATTGTCTTTTATACTAAAGTACTTCCAAATCAAACTTGTAAATTTTTTCGACATCATTCACAAATTATCAGTACAGTGTAGGTAAACAACAAATAATTGAAAGGATTAGTAAGTTACTTCTACCAACTATATAATATAACGTACTGCAATACTTCACTGTGTAAAGACTCGATTGAAAATGTCAATAAAAGGGCGCCGCTAATCCCCGCAAGTCGCCCGATCTATGCAAGTTTTGACAAGTTTGAAATCACACGCAGGCGCGTGCGGGCACCTAACGGAGAAGGAGAACACGGTCAAGGTCAAAGTATTCGTATTCGTATTCGCGAATATTATGAAAAATATTCGTATCCGTATTCGTATTCGCGAATACAGATTTTTATATATTCGGAACATCCCTACTAGTGGCGAGTGATCCTGGATTAATGTATTTCTAAGTAGGCTTGGTTAATGGTTTCATGATGGTTGGTGGTAAGGTGTCTATCGGTTAGGTATAGATTTGTACCATGAGTCTCCTAAGAGTACATGGCAAGTGCAAATGGATTGCATGCAGTTTGCGTTCCTTGTTGTAGTAATAATAATATATAAAATTTCTTGAGATTTATTCAACAAGAATGTAAGGATTTTATTTTTATTTTTAAATTTTCGTAGATTTGAATTTCTAATATTTAAAATATATTTTTGAGTCTCTTCAAGGAGGTCTTTTATTGTAACATGAGAGGTTTTTAATTTGTTGTCTTTTTCTTCTTTAAATAATCCAACCTTAGGAAATTTTATATCCAGGGAGGATAAAGGACTTCTCCCCTTTTTAGAATGAGATTGTGTCGGAATACGTAGTGAGGTTTGGTAATTTCCCTCCCTGCAATCGACAGAGCTAGGATTTTCTGTCGAGGTTTGGAAATTTCCCTCCGAAATCCTAGAATTATTTCCTTCTTGAAAGGTTTGGTAATTTCTCTCTTCGAGAGTTTTTAAATTAATTAAATTTTTAGGAGAGGTTTGGTAATTTCCCCCTCCAGGAATGGTTGGATTTATTGGATTTTCAGGAGAGGTTTGGTAATTTCTCTCTCCAAGGATTTTTGAATCGTTTAATTTTTTATTTTTTCTCTCAGTTTTATTTTTTATTTTGTCTTCATTTTTAATTTTATTCGTGTTTTCATTTTCTTTTTGGTTTAATGTTTTTCCGTCGTTTTCATGGTTAATTTCTTTGATAATAATATTTTCTTCATTTTTGTTTTCACCTTCATTTTTGATATTCAATTTATTTTCATAATCGTCAAATTCGTAAGTAATTTCTTCTTCCTTGTTCCTTGGTTCATCTGAGTTGCTTGCAGTCTCGATATTTGAATTATGGTTGTTTAATAATTCGCCCAATGGTTTTAGGCGCAAGGTTGAAACATGTACTTCCGCCTCTTCATCTAAAGTACTTATAACATTCAAATCAAGCGACGCGGTAGCATCGCGACGCCAAGTATATAAAAAAATCGTTTCAGCTTGTCAACGATTTGCCTATGTACAGGGGCTGCGACGCTACCAAGTAGCTTATCCGGAATTTTAGGTCTAGTAAACTTTCGATTGAGATATTTTAATAATTAAAGCCGTAATAAAAAATCTAACGGCACTTTTATTATATAATGTGAATATAAGCTTTCGATTGCGACCGGTTCGAATAAGATTGGCGCAGTCAATCCCGAGAAATGATGACAATATATCAGAATTGTGACATTTTTCGTTCTTCATCATTATCATAATAATAAGATAAGTTTCAGACTCTCACGTACGTATGCTCGCACGCACACACGCAAAGCGATTTTGTCCCTCAAGGCGCGTTTGCAGCGCTCATATATGATTATTTACTTGAGTGTGCAAATACGCCTTGAGAGACAATGTGTATGTGCGTGCATACGTATATGATACGTATCAAGCGACGCGGTAGTCGCAGTACGCGGTAGCATCGCGACGTCAAGATATAATAAGGTTAAGGTTATATAGCAAGAAATCGCGACGTCAAGATATAATAAGGTTAAGGTTATATAGCAAGAAAATATATTTGGTTTTATCGAGTAAGTAGATTGAAATTTTGTATATATATCTGCTTATACATGTTTATTTATTGTTTTATAAGTATATTTCTTGATTATATCTAAATATTATATAAATTATAGCGCTTATTTGCAGGATAAAGCGAAATCAATCTTTTCGAAAAGACCGGTATACTTTTATAGCTGGAATTTCTTCAGCTGGAATTGCATACGGTCTTATACCGTATGCAATCCTAGCTGAAGAGCTTTGCTAAACAGCGTAACATATTGGATTATAGAGATTTGGCAGTAACAGACAGTAAGTACAATTAATTAGCACATATAAAATATTGAGTAGCACATATAAAACCAGATATGTAAACTAAATTAAATATTACAATTCTGTTCGTTTCCTTACATACAGATAGAGGGAAGTGACCATCCAGCGCTTATAATCGAACACAATGACTTGGGTTCTCAAAGATTTTACAATGCACGGAGTAAGCAAAGTTTCAAATATGATCACTTGAGGAAGGAGGTGCAAGATTATGAACCTTATGAACCAGATCCTATAGCGGAGCCTTGGAGGTCAGCTTTTCAAGACGAGATAACGAATTATACTCAAAGTCATCATAGACACGGCGCCTGCTCAGTTTTTGGAATAAGAATATTAAAAGAAATAATTTAAAAAAAGAGAAGAAAAGCGCATTTTGCGTGAAGTCTGGTATAAAGTAGCTCAATTTAACTATACCTGTAAATTCATTCACTTTTGTATTACTGTAACATCATGTAGACCATTCTTCAACTGTATGATGTTACAGTAATACAAAAGTGAATGAATTTATAGGTATAGTTAAATTGAGCTACTTTACGCAATATTTTATTGCCTAAATAGGATTCAATAAAATTAACAAATGCCAATTCTACATAAATAAAACTACTGTATTATTGTAAGATAATATAATGTAAGCACATATATATTATTGTTAAACATTATATACTAAAAATAAAATTAATGAATGCCAATTCTACAATAAAACTTTATTATTGTGAGATATTCTACATAAATAAAACTTTATTATTGTGATTTACTTATTATTATTAAACTTTATTATTATTAGATATTCTACATGAATAAAAAACTATATTATATTATTAAAAATAAAACGAATGCCAATTCTATATAAATAAAACTCTATTATTGTAAGATAACATTAAAAAAAAGAAAAAAGAAAAGAAAATACTTAAAATAAAAAATACTTTGTCTTCTTTGGTATCTTCTATGGTACTTTATTTATCTTTTTTGGCATCCTCTATGGCACTTTATGTTATATTATCTCACAATAATACCGTACAGTTTTATTTATGTAGAATTGGCAAGCGTTAATTTTATTGAATCTTATATAGGCAATAAAATATTGCGTAAAGTAGCTCAATTTAACTATACCTATAAATTCATTCACTTTTGTATTATTGTAACATCATACAGTTGAAGAATGGTCTACATGATGTTACAGTAATACAAAAGTGAATGAATTTATAGGTATAGTTAAATTGAGCTACTTTATACAAGATTTTATTGCCTATATAGGATTCAATAAAATTAACGAATTTCAATTCTACATAAATAAAACTGTACGGTATTATTGTGACATAATATAATGTAAGCACATATATATTATTGTTAAACATTATATACTAAAAATAAAATTAACAAATGTCAATTCTGCAATAAAACTTTATTATTGTGATTTACTTATTATTATTAAGACATTTATTATTATTAGATATTCTACATGAATAAAAAATTATATTATATTATTAAATATTATATGCTAAAAACGCATATATATTTTTTACAGAAAAAATATAGATTTTTACAAAAAGCAATGAGATCACCTAAAAAAACCTCACAAAGGTAAAAAAAAATACGCCAAGTATATAAACAAATCCCAACTTGTACGCAAAAAAAGTTTATTATTTATCCCTAAAAAATAACTTTTAAAAAAATTTTTCCTTGAAAAATAATTTTCATACAAAATAAAAAAATAAAAAATGATTTTCCTCTAAAAAATAAAAACCTTTAAAAAATCAAAAATCAAAACTAAATATGAAATCAAGTTAACTAGCCAAGTACATAGAAGCAGTTCAGTTTGTAAGAGTTTGTAATTTAAAATAGTATTTGTTTGATAAAATCAGTCTTGCATTTATAGAAATATTATAGATTCTCTCGAGAAAATTAAAATGCATTTTATTTTTATAAAATTACGCTATTATGCCTCCCCCCCCAAATAAATATTATATATAATGTATAAAATAGCACAATTATATTGCGGATTTTATTACAAATAATACATAATAAAACTACTTAACCCTTACTGCAATAACGTCGATGAAACGAAAAGGATTAAAATTAAAGTGACATACAAATACTTGGCGTGCCCGTGTCGCATTATAAGTCATATATTTTTATTAATATATTGATAATGATTTCTGATAATCTTTTGGAAATTTTTATTTCAGATCGAGCACGCCAAGTATTTGTATGTCACTTTAATTTTAATCCTTTCCGTTTCAGGCCTATCTGGAAAACCTTATGATTAATTTCAAAACAAGTCGATCAGTTTGGCACGGGGCACTTTTAAACTCGAAATTGGTGATCGATGTGATCGACGTTATTGCATATAGTAAGGGTTAAGTAGTTTTATGATGTACTATTTGTAATAAAATCTGCAATATAATTGTGCTATTTTATATATTATATATAATATTTATTTGGGGGGAGGGGCGGGGACATAATAGCGTAATTTTATAAAAATAAAATTTATTTTAATTTTCTCGAGAGAATCTATTAGGTGTACAAATAAGTTTCCGCCGTTTTTTATCAAAAATTGGGCATTTATTGTGAAAGAACGGAACCTAATGTTTTATTTGAAGTATTGTCCATCGCTTTCCACTACTTTTTCCCATCTTTCTGGCAGCATACGGATACCGCGTCGAAAGAATGCTTCATCTTTTGAGGCTATCCATGAATCGACCCAATTTTTGGTATCTTCATATGATGTGAAGTGTTGCTCAGACAGGCCATGCGCCATTGATCTAAACATGTGGAAATCAGAAGGAGCAATGTCTGGTGAATACGGCGGGTGGGGTAAAACTTCCCAATTGAGTGTTTCCAAATAGGTTTTGACCGGCGCCGCAACATGTGGACGAGCATTATCATGCAGGAGAATAACTTTGTCGTGTCAGGAGTAGTGGGCGCGCTTTTTCTTGAGTGCTCGACTCAATCTCATCAATTGTGTTCGGTGGACAGCCCCAGTAATGGTTTCGTTCAGTTTGAGCAACTCATAATACACGACACCAAGCTGATCCCACCAAATGCATAACAAGAGTTTTTTTCCATGAATATTTGGCTTAGCTGTAGATGTTGAAGCATGGCCAGGTGGTCCCCATGATTTCTTCCTTTTTGGATTATCATAATGGATCCATTTTTCATCACCAGTGACTATACGGTGCAGAAAACCATTTCGTTTATGCCTGGCAAGCAGCATTTCACATGTAAACAATCGGCGTTCAACGTTTCTCGGCGTCAGTTCATATGGAACCCAATTTCCTTGCTTTTGAATCAATCCCAATGATTTCAACCGATGTGAAATTGCTTGTGGAATCACTCCCAATGTAAGTGCAAGTTCTTCTTGCGTTTGGCACGAATCTTGATCCAATAATGCTTCCAATTCCGCGTCTTCATACACTTTCGGCCTTCCGCTACGTTCTTTGTCTTCGATGTCAAATTCACCGTTCTTAAACTTTTGAAACCACTCACGACAACTTCTCTCACTTAAGGCAGCCTCACCATATGCTTCTACAAACAATCGATACGCCTCAGCTGCAGATTTCTTCAAATTGAAGAAGTAAATCAAAAGTTCCCGCAAATGACGCTTATTCGGCTCAAAACTCGACATTTTCGCACACAAAAGAATATATTATACTGATAAAAAATCACTAATATTTTAAGGTTATATTATTGACTGATGTCCAATCTTACGATAAGGACGTTTTACATCTGACAATTTTAACCATAACTTACTGGTGGCGCCAACTTTTGTCAAACGGCGGAAACTTATTTGTACACCTAATATAATATTTCTATAAATGTGTTACGTCCTGGCGACTCCACGATTCTTCTCTTCCGCGAAGTTGCGGCAATGATAAGCGATCGGTGATAGAAATGAGTCGTTCGGTAAATAGAGCATCTTGCGTCACACATTCCTTAAACATTTAGTCACTTATCAATATCTATATCTACGAGTAACCGTGAGAAAGACGCGAGAGACCGGTGACGAAACCGCGCCGGTCGCCTAAAAATAAATAAAAACCAGTAGATACCTCGCAGCAGTGATGCAAACTCTGCGGTTTCTGCCCGCTACCAGCGCATGTGGAGGGGGTAGCGCACACAAGGAACGAGTTCTGTACGTGTGCGCTCGGCGCTCGGGCAGAATCGGGTAGTAGTAGAGAACAGATATACAAGGCGCTGTCTTTTTCTTTCTCGAGCGCGAGCTATAGCTATAGCTATAGCTGCGATATCGAGAATACACGTAGCGGCTTGCGTATTATACGCGTACTCGTCTATTCAATCCTCGTATAAAAATGTATAAAAATTACAAATAAAATAAATCTAACAATTATTTTTAATCTTATAATTATTTTACACATCAAAAATATTAATTAAATAAAAAGAGCGTAAATGATAGGAAGCCCACTCTCGGCAAACATGTACGTCTTTACTTTACGAAATTAATTGTTATTAATTTAAAAAAATGATTGATGTTAAAACATTAAATAAAAAATTAAATTATATGTCACGTGTTCCAAATAATTTATTCTATTATTTATCTTTTTTATAAATAGTCAACGTACATGTTGTTGCTCAACGGAAACCGCAGGAAGGTCTCTTCCGTCAGGAGAAAATGTAAAAAAATATTTTTTTACATTTTCAAAGAATGCAGATAGAGTATAGGATAGAAGAAAGGATAGACATAGAGTAAATATAAAAATTAAGCTGCTTTAAGCATGCGGATTTTTCAATTTTTGCTTCCTCATAGAGGAAGCTTTGTGAGCGAAATAAAAATTAAAATGATTTCTTTCACCGATTCTCACTAAATTCAATATCAAACATCCTTTAATAATATTCTATTCACGTAAAAATATTTAATCTGATATCTCAAATTTTCCGAAAATTACAGCGTGTACAGACATTTCTCAAAAAATTCAAAATTTTATAAAAAATGAACTCTTTCACCGATACTCATCAAATTCAGTAGCAACCATCCTTTAATAATACTTTATCCATGTAAAAAAATTTAATCTGATATCTCAAAATTTCCGAAAGTTACAATGTATACAGACATTTCTCAAAAAATTAAAAATTTTATAAAAAATGCATCTTTTCATCGATTCTCACCAAATTCAATACCAACCATCCTTGAATGATACTCTATCCATGTAAAAAAAAATTAACCCGATATCTCAAAAATTGCGGAAGTTAGAAGTTGTACAATATATTGCGTACATACATACATACATACATACATACACACATACACACATACATACATACAGACAATTTTTAGGAATATGATTTTTCCACGTTTTAAAACATTCTAAACACATTGGCATAGAAAACTCGAAAAAAATTTTGTCACGAAAAGCTTCTTCTATGAGAAAGCAAAAAGAACAGATATAAAAGAATAGATACAAAAGAATAGATATAAAAAATATAGAAGAATATTAGAGGTCAAAAATGGAAAAAAGTATGCTTTATTTAATATAATATTGAAAATATAAAAATATTAAAAATATTTTCAACAATACAGCTAAATTATTACAGCTGTGCATAGCTGTAATAATACCATTAGTAACTGGCAACTATAGTTATTAATTGAAATTAACAGAACAATTAAATAAACAAGTTAACATAAATTATATATTATATAAATATAAATAATATAATAAAAACAACCACACAATAGAATTTCATTTATATAACAAGACAATATAATATAAAGGATTCTGGATATGATAAAAATATATCTTTTTAACATATTTTTTAGAATTCCGATTAATAATCAAAATATATTTAGATTTTTTGATTTTTTCAAGAGATGTTCTACATTTTAAACTGTAACTGTAGATATATATGTATAAATTTTTCTACATTTTGTTACTATACAGTAAAAAACAATTTTAAAATTAACTTTATATTTTATTATTTTATTGCTTTATTATTTCTTCTTATTTTGATAAGGGAAATACCGCCGGAATCTAATTTTACTTAATGAATTATTGACTTATTGTTAGAGGAAAATTACTTTATCAAATATATAAATTTGATAAAATATATAAATATATATTTATATAAAAATATAAATATATAAATATATAAATTTGATAAAATATATAAATTATAATTTAAAAGTAATTTTCCTCTAGAACATCTCTTGAAAAAATCAAAAAATCTAAATATATTTTGATTATTAATCGGAATTCTAAAAAATATGTTAAAAAGATATATTTTTATCATATCCAGAATCCTTTATATTATATTGTCTTGTTATATAAATGAAATTCTATTGTGTGGTTGTTTTTATTATATTATTTATATTTATATAATATATAATATATGTTAACTTGTTTATTTATTTGTTCTGTTAATTTCAATTAATAATTATAGTTGCCAGTTATTAATGGTATTATTACAGCTATGCACAGCTGTAATAATTTAGCTGTATTGTTGAAAATATTTTTAATATTTTTATATTTTCAATATTATATTAAATAAAGCATACTTTTTTCCATTTTTGACCTCTAATATTCTTCTATATTTTTTATATCTATTCTTTTGTATCTATTCTTTTATATCTGTTCTTTTTGCTTTCTCATAGAGGAAGCTTTGTTTTCGTGACAAAATTTTTTTTCGGGTTTTCTATGATAATGTGTTTAGAATGTTCCAAAACGTGGAAAAATCATATTCCTAAAAAATGTCTGTATGTATGTATGTATGTATGTGTGTATGTGTGTATGTATGTATGTATGTATGTACGCAATATATTGTACAACCTCTAACTTCCGCAATTTTTGAGATATCGGGTTAAATCTTTTTTACATGGATAGAGTATCATTCAAGGATGGTTGGTATTGAATTTGGTGAGAATAGATAAAAGGTTCATTTTTTATAAAATTTTTAATTTTTTGGGAAATGTCTGTATACATTGTAACTTTCGCAAATTTTGAGATATCAGATAAAATTTTTTTACATGGATAAAGTATTATTAAAGGATGGTTGCTACTGAATTTGGTGAGTATCGGTGAAAGGGTTTATTTTTTATAAAATTTAGAATTTTTTGAGAAATGTCTGTACACGCTGTAATTTTTGGAAAATTTGAGATATCAGATTAAATATTTTTACGTGAATAGAATATTATTAAAGGATGTTTGGTACTGAATTTGGTGAGTATCGGTGAAAGGGTTTATTTTTTATAAAATTTTGAATTTTTTGAGAAATATCTGTACACACTGTAACTTTCAGAAAATTTGAGATATCGAATTAAATTTTTTTACATGAATAGAGTATTATTAAAGGATGTTTGATATTGAATTTAGAGAGGATCGGTGAAAGAAATCATTTTAATTTTTATTTCGCTCACAAAGCTTCCTCTATGAGGAAGCAAAAATTGAAAAATCCGCATGCTTAAAGCAGCTTAATTTTTATATTTACTCTATGTCTATCCTTTCTTCTATCCTATACTCTATCTGCATTCTTTGAAAATGTAAAAAAATATTTTTTTACATTTCCTCCTGACGGAAGAGACCTTCCTGCGGTTTCCGTTGAGCAACAACATGTACGTTGACTATTTATAAAAAAGATAAATAATAGAATAAATTATTTGGAACACGTGACATATAATTTAATTTTTTATTTAATTTTTTAACATCGAATCATCTTTTTAAATTAATAACAATTGATTTCGTAAAGAAAAGACGTACATGTTGACCGAGAGTGGGCTTCCTATCATTTACGCTCTTTTTATTTAATTAACATTTTTGATGTGTAAAATAATTATAAGATTAAAAATAATTGTTAGATTTATTTTATTTGTAATTTTTATACATTTTTATACGAGGATTGAATAGACGAGTACGCGTATAATACGCAAGCCGCTACGTGTATTCTCGATATCGCAGCTATAGCTATAGCTATAGCTTGCGCTCAAGAAAGAAAGAGACAGCGCATTGTATATCTGTTCTCTTCTATTACCCGATTCTGCCCAAGCGCCGAGCGCACACGTACAGGACTCGTTCCTTGTGTGCACTACCCCCTCCACATGCGCTGGTAGCGGGCAGAAACCGCAGAGTTTGCATCACTGCCTCGCAGTAGAATTCTCCAGCGGAATAAAAAACTAATACCGAAAAGATAATAAAAATTCTCATGAAATATCTGACGAATACAACCAAATCAATAATGACGAAACTTCTGTGACGTCACATTCAACAACGACAGAAAGTAAGACTTTTTCTAATCAGATCTCGGGAATAAGGGAAACCTAGAGCTCAAGGGATTCTGAATTGATCACCAATCGACGATCATCACGAATGAAAATTTGAGAAGTAGGAGAAACACCCCGGCTAATGAGGACACTGGCACAAATTTTAATTCGTTAAAGTTTTGGAAGATTCCCACTCTTAGAAATTAGAATACACCCCGAAAAGAGAGATATAAAAAGAGGACTTGAAGAGACATACGATCTCTTACGTATTTGCTCTCCAGCTTCGACATAGTCTTATTAAGTGCCTTGGCACCGCGATACGCAAATCAGAGTTAATAGTGCTATACCAGTGTCCTCATCCAGCATCATCGTTGGTCAACCGCAACCAGAGCGACCCGCAAGGCACGAAGCCAGTCTAACTATAAAACTTGCACCTTTCATCTTCGAAATAAAAAGTAAGTCACATTCATCTATTTCATTTATACCATTAACCCTCGCAATAAATAAGCGCTACATTACACTCACTCTGGTTTCGTAGTGAAAATCAGATCCGGTACTACATATACCATAACATCTAGCCGAATAGCAATTCGCAGGAGTCGGAGGACTCGCCGTCCGTTAAACTGCGAATTTTGCGACACGCATATAAAAAACCCACTACGCGTATCCACTGAACCTACTCTCCCTTCCTCGCCAATACTCCTCCCCCAGTTACCCCCCATCTACTTCCCCGACTATATCACTCCAGCGACCGAACCTCCGCTTCCCCCACGTTCCTTCTCCTCACTATCCACCATCCTTTTGAACAATTCACCCCCATCTTCCCCGCAGTGTTCAGAAGCAGATTTCATAAAAGCCATAGAGGAGTTCTGCAATGAACTACCCGACTTAGAATCCGCTTCATCCTACCAAGATTAGAGTAACTACAATATCTCCCTTCATTCTCCCCTCCATGACTCCATATTTCCTTTTTCACTCACACACACACACATGTTTGTTTGTTTTTATATTTAATTAAATCATCACATTGTATCACCCAGTCAGAATCTAAATTTAACAGTAAAATCATTCCATTGCATTTCTGACTGATGTCCTCCATATTAATGTAACACCCGCGAACTAAAACACACACATACACATGTACACTCACCGAGAAATTATAATCAACAATATTTTATTTTAATTTTTTATATAATCATGTATATCCACCATTTACTTTGAAAATGAATAAATTTACATTTTGTTAATTTAAAAATCAAAATAACTCTTTATTAAACCCCCCACTCATTTCTCTAGTCGAAAGATCGCACTTGGTCCAATCCCGCGTAAAAGAGATTAAATTCTCTTACCGAAAAGGGACCACCGAACGAACGTCTGAATAACCAGCGTAACAGCGACTCAGTCGTTTACCTGCTTTTCAGACCTGTCAGTTCGTTCGACCCGATTCCAAACGCCACGAGACGTTTAATTTCGGGAAAATAAAAGATAGTTGTTGCGCCCTTCCGTCGACTCATCCTTCCCCGAGTCTGGACGTAACAAATGCAAGACTGATTTTATCAAACAAATACTATTTTAAATTACAAACTCTTACAAACTGAACTGCTTCTATGTACTTGGCTAGTTAACTTGATTTCATATTTAGTTTTGATTTTTGATTTTTCAAAGGATTTTATTTTTTAGAGGAAAATCATTTTTTAGTTTTTTATTTTGTATGAAAATTATTTTTCAAGGAAAAATTTTTTTAAAAGTTATTTTTTAGGGATAAATAATAAACTTTTTTTGTGTACAAGTTGGGATTTTTTTATATACTTGGCGTATTTTTTTTTACCTTTGTGAGATTTTTTTAGGTGTATGCCTTTCCAGAAACGTTTTCCACGATGGTGTCTCCAAATAAATTCCATGTGCTATTTTTAATCTTGGTATGTATCCTATTTTTATTTCTGGATTTTCTATTCTTACATAAAATAATGATTCAGATCGCGGAGCTACTATAATGGCTTCAGGTGATAAGAAAGGTATGTTGATTCCGGAGACATCCAAGTGTCCTTGTGCGTAATCTATTTTCGACATTTGTTTAAAGAAATCGTTTCCTAATATGCCGGATTGTGAAATTGGAAAATCGTTAGATACAATATGAAATATAACCGGTTTCGAAAAGAGTTAATGTAATTTCACCTAAGGTGTATACCGGATAATTATTTATGCCGTTCAACTTGAGGATATTAGTATAATTAATATTTATTTTTTCAGGAACGAGGTTTTCTTTAATTATATTAGGTCCAGATCCCGTGTCTAGCATAAAAGTTATACGAGTAGTTAAGTTGTCGATGTTAATTTGAACGGTAGGCAAGCGACTATGTTTATCGAGGTTTACAGTCACGGGTCTTATGGTTGTTCTGTCTTTGTTTATTTGGCTGTCTGAGGTTTGGCCGGGTGCGGCTCTCGTTCGGACCCCCGTTGTGCACCCAACGTCGAGGGGCCGTTGTAGTTTCCCTGAGTATTTCTTTTTTTTTCGAAGATTACTGGCATGGCATAATTGACAATCCTCGAGAAGATGACCTTGCTCCTTATAATAACAACAGAATAAAGAATTCTTTGATTCCATTTGCTGATTTATTTTTGATCGACGAAATTATTGCAAATTTGACAAGTTACACGAATCTTATTTTCCGTATAACGTTGTTCATTTTATTTTTCCAACGATTATTTGCAGAATAGCCGGGTCTTTCGCACCATTGACAAATTACCGAGATTTTGTTGTTATTTGTTGTATTATTCTGTCGGCAGGATTTTGCATCATGACCAGATTTTAAGCATAATTGACAAGTTATTATTCTTCCTTGAATTACGTTTACTGGTCGGCGAAGTTGTGGATCACGGAAGCGGCATTTCTCTGCTCCATGCCCACGTTTTTTACAAATTTGACAAACTAGAATTGCGGTTCCGAAATCAATCTGGTTATTAACTTGCTGAGATGTTTGTAAATATTTCCTGCAGTTGCTACCAACGTGCCCTTCCTTATTACAGATTTGACAGATTTCTTTTAGGCTGTTAGGTTTCTGTCTACCTGAAATGCTATCTGTTCCCTGTCGTAAATCTGTCATTTCTTGGAGCTCTCTTTCTATCCTTAAAGCATCGGCTGCAGTTTCTTGTACGTCTAATAAGTTTTTTGCAACTCGTTGCTCAATTTCTGGTTTTAGCCCTCTAATAAAGCACTTGCACATGTCTTTTTCCAATGATGCTTTAATATTTTGGTCAGATGACACGTTTCCCGAACTTCTATATGCTTCTAAAATTTGTTTCCCGAAAATTTTTACTCTATTTGCATATGTAATTACATCTTCATCCCCCTTTTGATATATACAACCCAATTCCTCTTGTAATTGATAAACATTTTTTGCTGGTCCATAAATTTGTTTTAAGTATTTAGTTAATTTGGAGACGCTATTAAAATCTTGGTCTTGTATAGTTCGGCGAGCCTCACCTATTATCCTAGTTCTTATTATTTTAGTAAACTGTGATTCGGCCTCACTAGGCAACATGGATTTCGCTTCTTCACATCCTTCAATAAAATAATTTAATGGAATGTTTTGACCGTCAAAATAAGGGACGGCTTCGACCGCGTATTTCAAAGTAGCGAAAGGATTACCTTGAGTCATGTTGCCGCCGATACCGCTCGGGCCTTCCTTTCTTTCAGATTTATAGAATTCAGGTATAACAGTCTTATCGTAAGAATCGGCGAAGTTAGTTTCGCTAAACCTTTTTTCGAAATCTTTTTCAATTACCGTTTTGTCTAGCGAAAAATTAATACTAGTAGTAGTAGATTTTTTAGGAGTAGAAGTGTATTGTGTTTCTGATGTGTTAGATTTTGTTCGATTGTATGTTTCCTGAGCAAGTTGAAAATTTCGCTCTACTTCGTTTTTATCAGTTGTACCTCTTGTCCCTTTACTCATTCCAGTTTAAAAGATTGCACATTACAATCCCGGACGAGCCCCCAAAGTTTTAAAACAGTATGTTACGTCCAAACTCGAGGAAGGATGAGTCAGTGGAAGGGCGCAACCACTATCTTTACGATCCCGAAGTCAAACATCTCGAAGCGTTAGAATCGGGTCGAACGAACTTGATGGTCCGAAAATCAAGTAAACGACCGTTCGAGTCGCTATTACTCTGTTTTTCGGAAGTTCGCTCGGCGGTTCCTTTTTGGTAAAAGAATTTAAGCTCTATTACGCGGGATGGGACCAAATGCGATCTTTAGACTGGGAATGAGAGGGGTTAATAAAGATTTGATTTAAATTAAAATATAAATTTATTCATAATAAAATAAACTACGTTGGTATACATTTATTATATCAAAATGATAAGAACAATAGTTATTTTAATATGGGTATGTGTGTGTGTGTGTGTGTGTGTGTGTGTGTGTGTGTTTGGTTGTTCGCGGTTTTTACAATCGTACGGAGGACATCAGTCAGAATAATGAGGCAAGATTCTATGGTAAATATGCATATTAGGTTACACCTCACCGATGACTTTGACCTTGACATATGTTGTCAAGGACATAACCCTGAGTAATTTTTCCTTATAACTTAACCGGCGGTCTCTTATAGTTTCTGAGATATTTAAAGTTATGATTTCACAATTTTAATAATTTTTCTATTATAAAATAAAGAAAAATAAAGATTGTTTACATTGTATTTACATTGACAACATATAATATTACTTGACAACATATGTCAAGGTCAAAGTCATCGGTGAGGTGTAACCTAATATGCATATTTACCGATTCTATTGTTAATATTGAATTTCTGACTGGTTAATACAAACATATTTGTTAGAAAAAAGAAAAAAAAATAATTTGTGTGAGGGAGAGTGTGTAGGACTATTAGGAGGTTGATTTCATAATTCTAGGATTGGTATGAGGATTCGTCATCGAGATCCGGGAGTTCATTGCAAAACTCTTCCAGTGCTCTCGAATTCGTCGGATTCAAGAGGGGAAAAAAGAGGGGGTGGAAATTGATAGGAGGATTCGTCCTCCAAATCAGGGAGTTTGTTGCAGAAATCCTGCAATGCCTTCTCGAACTCGTCTAATTCGGAAGGGGGAGAAGGACGGGGTGAATTATCAAGGATGATCGTTGACAACGAGGAGAACGATCGGGGGGAAAGCGGCAGTTCGGGAGAAGGTGGTTCCGAAGGATATATTGGAGAGTAACTAGGGGAGAAGTCAATGACTGTTTCTATGTGTGTGGTGATTGAGTAATTACTACTACTACTACTGGCTACGGTTGATTTTAAGTCTACAGAAGTTCGCGTCTTCTGACTCGCGGAACGGACCTTTGAGGTGGCGGGTTGGAATTCGTAATTTTTTCCAGACCTGGTTCTCACTATGGAACCAGTGACAAACGTTATTTATTGCGGAAATAAAAATATAATTAAACTGAGTTATTAGAGACTTACTTTTGTTGCTGACTTTTGATTAGTAGGTTGAGTACATTGACAAAACTTGTCGTCCTTCGCTAGGATGTAACGCTGTGCGGGTGCCGGATTGCCCTGGAGACGACGCCAAGACGAGGATACTGATATTGAACTGGTCACTCCTTTTCTAATTGCGAGTTTTGCTCTTTATGCGCGCACACGAGACTGATTGTCCGATACTGATTGAAGTTGAAAGAATGAATGAATAATTGAGTCTTACGAGTTCTTTGTTTTATAATTCCCTTTTTGAGGGCGTCTTCTAATTTTTAGAGTGGGATCTTTCAAAAACTTTAACGAATTGAAATTATGCAAAAGTAGGGATTCTTCAAGATTTTGACGAATTAGAATCGTGCCAATGTCCTCATTCGACAGGGGGTGTCTCCTATTTTCATATTTTTATCCGTGCTGATCGTCGGTTGGTGAGTTCGATATCAGTTCAAAAGTTCCTTAAACATTAGCCTTTCCGGCACCCTCGCGCACATGATCTGATTAGAAAAGGGTCTTACTTCCTTATAATTATTTTTGTCAACGTTGTTGCAGCTGTGTTTATTAAATCTTTCGTCAAGGAGATTTTATCGTTACTGGTTCAGTTGTCCGTTAGAAAATTATTATCAGTATTAATGCAGCTGCGTTTATTAAACATTTCGTTAAAAGTTCTTGTTATCTCCTTGTTCTTCCGCCGAAAATTCTACTGCAAGGGGTAGCTATTATTTTTTATTGATCTCGAGACCGGCATGGTTTCCATCACCGATTTCCTTGCGTCTTTCCCACGGATACTCGTGGATGTAGTTACTGACAAATGACAGTGTTTAAAAGAAACGTATGGCACAAAATGCTTTATTTATTGAACGATTCATTCTTATCACCAACTGACAATCGTTACCGCAACGTCGCGGAAGGAAGGAATCGTAGAGTCGCCAGGACGTAACACCGTATTTACTGAGATAAGCGTAAAAAACTATAATTTTTATGGGTTTTTCATGGTTTTCACCATGAAAATCAAATAGTCGCCAATTTTCATTATGATATTCGTAATCAGCGCATCAAAATACGTAAGAATACTGAGTTTCAAAAAAATCGGGGGTGAGTACTTTTCGGAACTTTATCCCATAACTGGTGACATGTCCCTTTCTAATAGCGTTTTTGAATGGACGAGTTAATCCAACCCGGATCAATTAATCACTATATTTTATTATAAATTCAAGTCTTTTATTGGCAAAGACGATGCAATGACGACATTAATCGCTCTCAGAGCGATTAAACTTGCTACATTCGAAAACGGCATAAGAAGGCGTGAAACCTCGAACTCAAATACATCGAAGCCTTTTTCCGTCATGCTGATTGGCTGTCTCGCTTGTGTGCTGCGATTCGCTTCACTCGTGTTATTTGTGACTGTCAAATCATGCGAATTTTGACAGTTTGACAGTTTATGAAAGAAAAAGTTAAAGTTATGGAAAGAAAAGTTAAAAAAATTGGAAATGTCCGTAAATAAAAGCACGCGCGTAGCGCGCGCCTGTGTTGTTCTAGTAGTAAAGTAAAAAGTAAACAATAGCGCGCTATACGTCACCAAGACCGAACATCTTGTTATTGATAACGTTGCCGAAATATTTCACGTACTATGACGTATATTATATATATACGTGGAATATTAAATTATATAAGTATTTTAAATTATAGATTAATTATTTATTAATCGATAGATGTTTAGATTTTGTTGAATGATGCCAATCTGAACATTTTACGCGCTAGACAATCTTTTCCAAATGCATCTTGCATCATTTAATATGTTTCTGTTGCAGTTTTTCCACATTTAAAAAAAAACTTAGGATAAAGTTCCGAAAAGGTCCCGTCTCTGATTTTTTAAAACTCAGTATTCTTACGTATTTTGATGCGCTGATTACGAATATCATAGTGAAAATTGGCGACTATATGATTTTCATGGTGAAAACCATAAAAAACCCATAAAAATTATAGTTTTTTACGCTTATCTCAGTAAATACGGAAAATCATGATAAATGTTTTAGACAAAAGTTTTAGATCTCACAGAAATAAACATTTTATGTCCTATTCATTTTTACCGTACAAGTGACAGTTTTCGAGAAAATCAAAGTTAAACATATATCTCAAACCAATTGCTGTATAGGTGAAACTACAAAGGCTGACAGTACTGCGTAAAAGTCCCATTATATAACCTCGCTTTGCATGGAAAGTTGCAAATTCATGTGGAACCTCGCTTCACATGGAAAAGTGTATGCTTAGAATCAGTGGGTTCCGCCCCCCTGCGGTGGGCTCCACTACCGAAAATCTAGACAAATAGGTTTGTGTGGAACCTCGCTTTGCGTGGAAAGTTGCAAACCCATGTGAAACCTCGCTTCGCGTAGAAAAGTGTATGCGTAGAAACAGTGAGTTCTGCTCTCCTGCGGGGGGTTTCACTAACAAAAATCTAAACAAATAGGTTTGTGTGGAACCTCGCTTTGCGTGGAAAGTTGCAAACCCATGTGGAACTTCGCTTTGCGTGGAAAAGTGTATGCGTGAAAACAGTGGGTTCCGCCCCCCTGCGGGGGGCTCTACTACCAAAAAACTAGACAAATAGATTTGCGTGGAACCTTGCTTTGCGTGGAAAGTTGCAAACCCATGTGGAATCGTATATATCCTGCAAAGTACATGCTTAAATGGGAGGACAGATATAAGATTTAGAGTCCATCGTTTTTGTCGAAAACTATCACTCGTACGGTAAAAATGAATAGGACATAAAATGTTTATCTCTGTGAGATCTAAAACTTTTGTCTAAAACATTTATCATGATTTTCCGTATTTACTGAGATAAGCGTAAAAAACTATGGTAAATGTTCAGATTAACTTACACTTCACGGATCGTTTTCATTTTTACATATATTATAGAGGGCACATTCCTAAGTAATACGCACTTTGAATTTTGTGTCGCTCTCTTTTGGTTCCAGAGATATGCAATTTTAAAATTTCACAGTTTTAATGCTTTTTCTGTTATAAAATAAGATAAAATAAAGTTTGTTTACGTTGTATTTGTGTAAAGCAGACGTGGAAAAAGTGTTTGTTTACATTTCTGGAAACAAAGCTCCTTGAATTTTTTCATTTTCCACGCGAAGCGAGGTTCAACGCAAACCTATATATCTAGTTTTTTAATAGTGGAGCCCCCCCCCCCCCCCGCAGGGGGACATATTGTCTCCACACATATACTTTTTAATGCGTAAATATAAAATGGAAAGTTGTAAACCCATGTGAAACCTTATTTTGCATTAAAAAGTATATGCATGAGACAGTATGTTCCGCCGCCCCCCTGCGGGGGGACTCCACTATCAATAACTAAACACATAGATTTGCGTTGAACCTCGCTTTGTGTGGAATAGCAAATGTAAACAAAAAAACATAAACACGCAAGATATAGTGAAAAGATCATAGAAATAAATGCGAAAATTATGATACTTCAAAATCGCATATCTCTAAAACTAGAAGAGAACGCTACAAAATTCGAAGTGCGTGTTACTTAGGAATGTGTCCTCTATAATATATGTAAAAATGAAAATGATCCGTGAGGTGTAAGTTAATCTGAACATTTACCAAAACTATAATTTTTATAGGTTTTTCATGGTTTTCACCATGAAAACCAAATAGTCGCCAATTTTCATTATGATGTTCGTAATCAGCGCATCAAAATACGTAAGAATACTGAATTTCAAAAAAATTAGGGGTGAGTACTTTTCGGAACTACACCCCCATTTTCTCTTAAAAAATGACTTTCTTGTAGGAGTCGCCAAAATTCCTTTCAGGATCTTTCATTTCAACCTGAAAGGAAGCTTTTCACAAAGTTTCATCAAAATCGGAGACGGGACCTTTTCGGAACTCCACCCAAAACTTAATCAAGGTTCCATTTTGAAAATCGCGATAATATTAAAAATTTTAAAAAGTTTTAAACGCATGCAAACTTTAAACTATTGACTCAATGGTGGCAAAAAAAATATGGCAAACTCGAGAGGCATTATAGTAACTAAACCCAGTGTAAGCCAAGAGATAGCACATTAGTACGCCCAGAAAAAAATCAATCCCCGAACTTTTTGAATGCACTGTGTATTTAACTTTATAATATTTAATTTAAATTTAAATTATATTTAATTAAATATTATTAAAGAAATAATTATTGCTCATAAAGAGAGATAGCAACTAAACGATAATTTATTATTTTGGACTTCTGTCACTACATTTCGTACTTGAAAAAATAAAATAAAATTTAATTAAAATTAGATAAATAAATTACGCAAAATACGCGCTTCAAAATTTATCATTGCAATATAATTTAACATATTTAAAAAATAATTAATTATTAATTATATTAATCATACCAAATTATTCCTCGATAGTTGGCGCGATCGCGGAAAATTTGACGGAGCGTCTCGTATCACTACTTTTCTGTTCGAGTGTCGTCACGCGAATGATAATAACTATAATAAGTATTGTAGGAAAGAAATTTGTGATGTAGTCTAGCGTCCCCCACTATTACAATACTGTTCAAGTATCGCCGCCCGAATGATAACAAGGCTGTAAACAATAGCGCGCTATTGTTTACGCCGCCAAGGCCGAATATCATGTTATTCATAATTCATTGCCAAAATATTTTACGTATTATACAGACGACATATACAGTGATCGGCAAAAAAGTAATATTTATTTTTCATTTTTTAATTATTAAAAAAATTAACGATAACAATAAACTAAATCTTGATGATTTAGCAAATTAATAATTAGTCAAAAAAATTACTAGTTACATGAAAAATTAATAATTAGGCAAAAAGGAATTACTTATTATTTAAAAATTGGTAATCTGTCAGACAAAAATTTCTAATTATGTGAAAAATTAGTATTTGGGCGAAAATGAATTAATTTTTAGTTAAAAATTGGTAATTAGTAGAATTAAATCCTTAATTATTAAAATAATTAATAGTTTGTCAAAAATAAATTACTACTTACTTGAAAATTAGTGGAAAATAATTACTAATTTTTTCAATAATAAATCAATCTCAAACAAATTACTAATTACTCGAAAAATAATTATTTTTTATTTTAAAAATTAGTAATTGGTTCAACAAATAACTAATTATTGCATTTAAATGTGGTTTAAAAAATAGTTATATTGATGTTAAGATTAAAATATAAATATTAAAATCAAAATATAAATATTAAAATCAGCATTTTGTCTGATATAACCCTAAAAATTTATTTTTTAAAAAAAAGGTAAAAAAAAAGACGCCAAATACACGCGCCACTTTAATTTTTGTATAAATTTTTAATTTTTTATATTAATTTCTCAGTTTTAATTTTTCTATCAATTTTGTTTTTGTTTTTTATGTTTTGCATTAATGGATATACTTTTTCTTTTAATATTGGAAATAAATAAATTTTATATATATAGCATAAATTTTTATTTAGTTAGCGCCACTTTTTAATATTATTATTTTGTAAGAAATTAAAACAGCTATTTTGTACAATTGTTTCCGGTTAAAATATTTATTTAATTTTTATTTTCAGTTGGCGCAATTTGTTGATATCATTATTTTTGTAAGATATATTTGAACAATCTTCTTGGTTAAAATATTTTTATAAGTTTTAATTTTCAATAATTTAAAATAACACTATTTTATAAATATATATAAATACAGTTTTCCACAAGTAGCGCGTGTACTTGACACCTTCTCTTTACCTTTATTTAAAAAGATAAGTTTTTAGGAATATCATTTTGTTATCAGAGTAAAGCATAGCACAGTAAATTCAAATACAATTATAACGTAATTTATTAATGCGAGATTATACAATTACATGTTATTAACTCGTATCGCTATATTGAGAACAGACAAAAGAATGATGGAGTAGAGAAATCAATAGATGAATAAAATATCGATAATATTGCGGCTCGCTAACTCGAATGAAGCTACTTCGTATTTCCAACACTTCCTCTCGAAGTCGTAATATCGAGTAGTCTTAATTGCGCTACTCGATCATTCCCAAATTATTCTGACAATATGTTTATGTCTAGTCAATCCCTTGGTCAGTATATCTGCTGGCATATCACTAGTAGACATATATTGTAGCTCGATCACGCCTGATGCACAATGATCTGGGATGAAATGATGGCGCAAATCAATATGCTTAGTCCTCGAATAATGTATGCCAGTGTTGTATACCAAATGCTGAGCTCCTTGGTTGTCATTGAATAGTACCGTCCTGTCACATAGCTTCGTTGTATTATGTAATATACCTTGGAGGAAAAATCGCTTCTTTGATGGCCTCTGACATAGCCATATACTCGGCCTCCACGCTCGATAGTGCTACAGTACGCTGCTTTTTAGCCTCCCAGCATATCGCCGCTCTTGCAAGAAAAATGCATAACCAGAATATGACCGCCTATCAACTGTGTTGGAACCCTCGTCTGCATCAACTACTCCATACCACGCCATGCCAGATTTTTGATACATCAGTCCATAATCCACGGTGCCCTTCAGGTATCTCAAGATTCTTTTAGCTG
Source organism: Formica aquilonia x Formica polyctena (assembly GCA_907163055.1). Classification (NCBI taxonomy): domain Eukaryota; kingdom Metazoa; phylum Arthropoda; class Insecta; order Hymenoptera; family Formicidae; genus Formica; species Formica aquilonia x Formica polyctena. The sequence goes on from CAJQTV010000558.1 coordinate 25,807, forward strand.
TCATCCAATGCTCGGTTGAGTAATTCGTATGAAATTGACTCATAAAATTAACTGCAAATGCAATATTGGATCTTGTAAATACCGCAAGATACATCAGAGCCCCAATGAGACGTTGATAAGGATATTGCCTCATTATCTTTTCGTTAGCTCGTGACGATTTTGTTAGTTGTATATTTGTTGTATATCGATTGGAGTTTTCACTGGTTTGCAATCCTGCATGTCAAAACGTTTCAAAACAGCTTCAGTATATTGACGCTGTGTTAGTACTTCACTGTAGTCATTCGTGTCTTGCTGAAACTTAATACCCAGGCAATGACTCACTGATCCTAAATCCTTCATCTCGAATGATTTCGCCAACTGTTGCTTGATCTCCTTTAATCAGCTTGAATCATTTGTAGCAACCAAAATATCATCAACATAAATGGTGATCATCATCACACAATTTTTCTTTTGCGATGTAAACATACATGGATCTTGACCTGTTAATTGCATACCTAAATGCTTTAGTTTTGTCACAAGACGGCGATACCATTGCAAGCCTGATTGTCGCAATCCGTAAAGCGCTTTCTTCAGTAAACACACACCGTCTCGATGTTTGTTCATTGCATTTAGCCATCGCTTTGAAGTTCTCGTGACATCTTCTCTTCGAATTATTTCTGCATTTGAACCAACATACTTCTCAGCAACGATCTTCACCAGTACTTCGCGTAATTGCTCGGGTATCTCCATATATACATCCTCTTCCAGATCACCATTGAGATAGGCAGTTACAATATCCATTTGATGAATTTGTAACCCTAATTCTGTCGCCAATGCCGCTAACATTCGAATTGAAGTTGTCCGCGCCACCGGAGAATAAGTTTTATGGAAATCCTCCCCTGGACGTTGTGAGCAATTCTTTGCCACGAGACATACTTTTTTTTTCGTGGCTAGTCTATTGTCTTTGGTACAGAAAACAAATCTGCTTTCAATTACTTTTCGTTTTAGCGGTCTCAATACGATCTCCCAAGTGTTGTTGCGTATCAGCGCAAGATATTCATTCCCCATGGCTGTTCTCTAGACTTTGACATCGTCGCCTTGCTTCGCTTCTTGCCGCGTTACCGGATTGTGTGTTACAGTTAAATTACATTCCATAAATACGTCATCATCATCTGAGGTCTCTTCAGATAAACCTTCACCATTAGAAACTTTGCTGTCCTCACTATCATTTTCTTCATTGATATTAGTAACCAAGTGATATAATTTTCTTGGTCTTTCAACCAACCCGGAACGCAATAACACTGGTCTTCCCCTTCCACGTTTCGGTGGTTGAAGCCACGTTGATAAGGGAATAGATCCTCTTTCAAGATGCTCCTCTGCTTCTACTTCTTCATGATGCTTTTCTGCTTCGTTCTCAATCAACTCATATTCTCGTTCGTATTCCTTGGTTTCGATCTCGTCGGGTTTTTCTTCTTCAAGAAACTCTTTATTCACAACCAAAAGCTAACTTGTTTACGAATTTCACATCGCGATTCACGATCATCTTATGCGATTTTGGTAGCCATATGCGATAAGCTTTCGATTCATTTGAGTATCCCATAAAAATACCCTCCTCTGATCTCGAATCAAATTTTCCTTTTTATGGATTTTTGTCTAACACGAACACACCTTCGAATTAAAAACTTGAAAATATATCACAATGGGAGTTCTCCTCTTCCACAACTTGTATGGTATTTGTCCATCCAATGATTTTGTTATACCGATTTCTCACATAACATGCAGTATTTACCGCTTCTGCTCAAAACACTGGAGGTACATTTGCTTGACGCATCATACATCTGGCCATTTCGACCAGCCAATTTTTCCTCTCCGCCATACCGTTCTGTTGAGGAGTATGCGGTGTTGATAATCGTCTTGTGATACCCTTTTGCTCCAAAAATTGATCAAATTCTTTGTTGCAATATTCTCTTCCATTATCCGATTGCAATGCTTTTATTTTTCTTCCTGTTAATGTCTCTGCTGTAATTTTGTAATTTTTAAACGCGTTCAAAACATCGTTCTTGTTTTTTATAAAGATTATCTCGCACCAACGCGATTTATCATCTATAAATGTCACAAAATATTTTGCATCAGAATGAGATTCAGTTCTCATTGGTCCACACACATCTGAATGTATTATTTCCAATAAGTTTTTTGTACGATTACCTTTACTTTTCGGAAATGGAAATCGAGTTTGCTTTTCGCAAATACACACTTCGCATTTTGTCATTGTCTGATCACTGTTAAATTTCAATCCGTATACAGCACCGCTTTTTGCCATGCTTTTCAAATCTCGCTCGTTTAAATGTCCTAGCTTATAATGCCACTCGTCTATTTCAGACAAAAGTTGCATGGTTTCAAGGGGGTCATATGATAAAAATATGGACTTAACCTTGAATGACTTTTTCAAGGTGAGATCAATGTGATCGATGTTTTCTTAAGTGGAATTCCCCATTTTTCTTTGCACATTCTTGTAGCTTATCTCGAGAGCTTTTCAAAACACTATAATAAAGTATTTTTTCATTAAGTATTTTTCAAGTTATTTTATATCTTAATCTTAATCTTTTCATATAAAAAATAAAATATTTCGTAAAATATTTAGTTTTCGATAATCTTACCGTAATACTTTTATGTACAGAATAATGAGACAATTAGTGTAAAAAAAAACAAATAATTGATTAAAAAAATACATTGTAAATAATTACGTACTTTTTCTTAAAAACAATTATTTTTACGTCGCAGAAGATGTTAAAGAGCGGATTATCTTCGAGCATGATGCAGAGGCCAAATATTATCATAGTTTTACCGCACTTTCATTAAGCCTATTACAGGAGGCAAGATTGATCGTCCAGAAGATAATAACATTACACTCGCAATGGAAGACATCTTTTCCTACATTAAATATAATGACGATTATCAATTTAACGGAACTGAAAGGTGTATGTAAAGATTTCATTCCGGATGAAAAAACTATAAAGAATAAGCTGCTACAAAGATATGGAAAGAAAATAGTCATAACAACGAAAAGCAAAGTTCCACCTTAATATGTTTTACCGACGTGTAGCATGACATTCTATGAGGTGATGTGGAAAACAATATATTATCTCTGAAACGTATGAAAGTTGAATCTTTGTAAACCGTAGGATACGAAAACGATTGATTCAACGAAAAAAACTTATACAACGTTTTTTGTAGAGAATTTTATAAGCTACAACTTTTGTAAAAACTATTTTTGCCGTAGTACTAATGGGTAAAGAGATATTCGCGAAAAACTGTTTTTTTTCTTACCTTGGACATTGGACCCTCTGCAAAAGTTTTAGCAGGGGTCACATCGATGAGGCCTTTTCACATATTGTTTATAACGACGAAATAAAGGTCTATGCAAAAATTTAGCTAGGTGCGAACTTTTCCGCAGAAAAATTCTAATTTCGCTGGACTATAGAAGAAAGCAAAATGTCGCGTAACGCAAACGACACGACACATGCGAATTCGACAAAATCGAACGACGAACTTGAGAGTTCGTCGTCGTCAGATGGGAACAGAAAGCCAAAAAATGAAGAAATCGCCGCTGAGAGCGCCGGGAAAAGCACCCAGCACGAAAGTCATCTCCGAAGACTTTCTCAGACTCTCCAGCACGAATGAACTGACTGCAACGACCACGAAGCTGGCTTTCAATGATTCGAAACAGAATATTAAGAAGAACTCTGAGAACGTCACACTTTAAGAATTTTCCAACCATGAAGGAATATTCGATACAAACATTTCTCTAAGTACGGAAGGAAAAATTGTCGACGAGAAATTAAGCGCGAATCTTATGAAAACGTCGGCATCTAAACATAAAGTGGTAATCCTCTGCCAAGTACAAAGAGAAAAAAAACGTAACTGTAAGTAAACAAGAAATAACGATTGTTAAATCTATCGGAGAAGATCTCTTCTCGACGTATTTGAAATCGGTAACCGAAGATATCAAATCCGACGAAAAAAAAGACAAAGCTATAAAGTCTGACAAGGAGATTGTTTCGAAAAAGAACAAAGATATAATCTCGGCTGATTTGAACATAGAGGATCATAAACTAGAGCGTCCTCGTGATCAAGAACTAACTACAGTATGCAGTATTCAGGGCGAAGTTTCTTCAGGATCCAAAATAAATGCGAATGATTTAGGGACAACGGCATCCGAAGCGCTTAATGTAGAAAAAATCGATGAAAAGTGACACGAAGAAATCATTTTGCTAAATCATGATACGTACGTGAACTATGATCATGTTTACAGAACTTCATCGGAGAAGAATCCTAAAGTTAGCTTGAGCAATAACTCCATCGACGTTAGTGAATCGCGCGGAAAAAATCTTTTTCTGTAGCATTTAAATACATTAAATTGAAGATATTAATTTGCCGATATTTCACTGATATCGGAGTACCCATTCGATTTGTCTCGAAATTTTAAAGTATACGCACATTTTACGTTATATTCAAATATAATATCTTGTAACAAAATATTCAAAAAAAGTATAAAAATTTTATGAAATAGTTTATTAATTTGGGCATGTATTTTATTATATATATAGAATGGTATATGTAAAAACTATCTGGGATGCTCCTACAATGGCGAGATGTCCAATATCTGCAAATGATTTCTTAAAAGAAACCAAGAAATAATTTTAATATTCTTAATAGCTAGAAATATTTTCTCAATAAAAAAAATATAAATTAAAAATTAATTAATAAAATATATTCGACCATAATTTTTTGTATCAGAAAGATCAATAGAAACGGGTAAATTGATTGCAATTTGAAATTGCTTGAAAAATAGAAATTTATCTATATACACATATAGTAGCTATATCCATGTTCAGTATATTATTAAGTTGTATTGATGTAGTTTAAGGGGATCCAAAAGTGACGGCCGAACTCCGACGGGTTAGCGCCCTCATCTAAGCGTAACTAAAATTATCGATAACACCGACCGAAATTATCGATAATATCAATAATTTTAGTTCCGCTGTTACCGATATTAATATTTCTGCATGTTTTATGCATATTTGAAAGAGAATTGTGTTCAATATGTTGAAATCGGACAACATCGTGTATTTCTACTGCTCTATTGCCTCGCACGCATATCTAAGCGTATTTAAGCGTATAGATAACAGTATAATATAGACGTGTCTGCCTTTATCACATATTTGAACATAATTTCACATTGTTCATACGGGCTATGTGTCTTCCCATATATCTTCCAAGAGGAATAACATTTGGTTAGGTGTTATATATATAATTGTGTATATATATATGCATATGTATAATATGTACATAGACGTATACAGATGTATGTGTATGATATATATACATGTATTCTGAATATTATCATGTAACTTTCTATAAGTTGCGATATATGCAATGCAGCTAATTTTTTCCAATCGATATAATCAATGGATATATAACAACAATGTATTATTTATACAAATATATATTATATTGTCTTTTTTTTGTTCGTATACATAAATGTTTATATATTTGTAATAAAGATTTATAATACATTGTTTGTCTCGACCGCAACAGAATAATATATCGCCTCTGGCATATATTTTTTAACACACACGCAAATCGCATCTAGTGTGAAATAACAACCAGCTCACGAATTGATCGCCTCTGGCATATATCTTTTAACACACATGCAAATTGCATCTAGTGTGAAATAATAACCAGCTTACGAATTGATCGCCTCTGGCATATATTTTTTAAGACACATGCAAATCGCATCTAGTGTGAAATAACAACCAGCTCACGAATTGATCGCCTCTGGCATATATTTTTTAACACACATGCAAATCGCATCTAGTGTGAAATAACAACCAGCTCACGAATTGATCGCCTCTGGCATATATTTTTTAACCAAAGCGAACATGCAAAACGCATTTGGTGTCAAATATTCTTAAAACAACCAGCTCACGAACTGACCGCCTCTGGCATATATTTTTTAACACACACACAAATCGCATCTAGTGTGAAATAACAACCAGCTCACGAATTGATCGCCTCTGGCAAATATTTTTTAACACACATGCAAATTGCATCTAGTGTGAAATAACAACCAGCTCACGAATTGATCGCTTCTGGCATATATTTTTTAACCAAAGCGAACATGCAAAACGCATTTGGTGTCAAATATTCTTAAAACAACCAGTTCACGAACTGACCGCCTCTGGCATATATTTTTTAACACACACGCAAATTGCATCTAGTGTGAAATAACAACCAGCTCACGAATTGATCGCCTCTGGCATATATTTTTTAACACACATGCAAATTGCATCTAGTGTGAAATAACAACCATCTCACGAATTGATCGCCTCTGGCATATATTTTTTAACCAAAGCGAACATGCGAAACGCATTTAGTGTCAAATATTCTTAAAATAACCAGCTCACGAACTGACCGCCTCTGGCATATATTTTTTAACACACACGCAAATCGAATCTAGTGTGAAATAACAACCAGCTCACGAATTGATCGCCTCTGGCATATATTTTTTAACACACACGCAAATCGCATCTAGTGTGAAATAACAACCAGCTCACGAATTGATCGCCTCTGGCATATATTTTTGAACACACATGCAAATTGCATCTAGTGTGAAATAACAACCAGCTCACGAATTGATCGCCTCTGGCATATATTTTTTAACACACATACAAATCGCATCTAGTGTGAAATAACAATCAGTTCATGAATTGTTCGCCTCTGGCATATATTTTTTAACCAGAGCGAACATGCAAAACGCATTTGGTGTCAAATATTCTTAAAACAACCAGCTCACGAACTGACTGTTTCTGGCATATATTTTTTAACACACATGCAAATTGCATCTAGTGTGAAATAACAACCAGCTCACGAATTGATCGCCTCTGGCATATATTTTTTAATCAAAGCGAACATGCAAAACGCATTTGGTGTCAAATATCAAGAGACACGGTTGTGTCTCGCGCCAAGTCACGCGAAGCAAAGACCACGCATAGTAATAGCGAGGCACCCCGGGTATCTATACGCGAGTCGGATAGTTGAGAGTACCTTAGATTACCAGATCTGAATAAAGGCTGAACCGATCGAATTCTTGATAAGCTTAATCGATAGCTTGGGTTCGATTTATATAAGGAAAGTGTCTTTATTTTCGCTCTGCATGTTCTATAAAGCAAAGATAAGATATGTTCTATGAAGCAAAGTCGAAATGTGGAAATTTTCATGTAAGAAACGTCACCATCTCCATCATCATCATCGTCGTCGTCGTTCCCTTTACCGCTATATATGTATACAACACATGCATAGAATATAGTGGTATTATACTACACGTATATATACACGTACACAACACACATGTAATAATGGCAATGTATTTCTTGTACGGTTGGCGTCTTTGACGAAAGATTGCGCTAACGGCGCTTCGATGTTACTGCTTGCATGCATCCATACTTGCTTTTGACAGGTATAGGTTAAATTTGCAAAATACCGGGTGCAGTGTTCGTACGCTTTCATTTATAAAAAAGTAAAGATGCAAAATTCTTCGTAATACTTGTGGATAGTTGGATCAAGTATATCTTATTTATATTAGAGAAAACTAAAACATTATAAAAGTAATTTATGTATATGTAAAAACAGAACAAAACATAGCAATACATATATTTATAAAAAAAAGATGTGTGTATTCTATAATATGTTTATTATAAGATATGTATGTGTGTATTTTATAGATTCAACTACCCAGAAGTATCAGGAAGAATTTTGCAGCTTTACTTTTTTATAAATGAAAGAGTGCTATGCTATATAATGTTGCACTCTGGAAAATTTAACGTCAAATACCTGTCAAAAACCAGTATGGATAACTGCGAACAGTAATATAGGCATACGCACACAAGAATCTAGTATATTTGAATGCATTTGTTAAAGGAGTGTCATCATATAGTTATTCGTCATGCATCATATGACTACAGATAAGTATAAATAACATTGGTGAAATGCAGTCTGTGTAAAGTTAATGCATGTCTTATGAATAATTTATAAATACACATTTATTTTTCAGTGGAAGAAGAAAAATTTTTCAAGCTGTTGATAAGATTTTGACAAAGCCTGTGGCATCATGTTTATTGCAAATCAACATATTGTAGTTAATTCTTGTTTCGATGCGAATGCATTGCTTGAAATAGATGAAGCATGTTTCAGTATTGTTAATAAATATAATAGATCTGTTATATTGTATGTTTCCATCTGTCAGAATGCTATTTGGTATATATATTTGACAGAAGAAATTTATATTAAAACTGATATTATTCATTATTTTGTTCTTTTTAGTATCGATACAAGGATTGGTTTACAATAGACATGTTGTCGCAGACTTTGTCAAAATCTGAACAGTTTGAAAAATTTTTCTAGTTCCATTGAAAAATAAATGTATTTATAAATTTATTATAAAAATTTATAAATTATTAAAAAAAAAGATAGAAATAGAAATAAAATATAAATAGAAATTTATAAGACTTAATTGCACACACAGACTGTGTTTCACCAATATTACTTATACCTATAATTGCATATGAGGCATGACAAATAACTATATGATGACAATTGTTTGACAAATGCATTTGAATACACTGGATTTCTTTTTACATCTTTCGTTTTTGATATATAATCAAGATACAAGACGGATTAATCAAACAATTTATAGCATAGCACAAGCATATATAATAATATATTTTAATTTTAATGATAATAATTTTTTTTAAAAAAGAATGTACAAATAGATATTGTTCAATAGAAATCAAATAAATAAAAGGGTTGCTTTTTATAATTCAGAAATATAATAGATATATTAATTTTATCTGACTGCTCGTAAACATGTGTATAGTAGCAAAACATGTACATGACACATTAAAAAAAAAAAAAAGAAATGATAACTGCTAAAAAATTACTTTTTTAAAAAAAAGTGAAAAAAAAAGCGCCAAGTGCACGCGCATAAGCGTCTTTTACTATAAAAGAACTCTTATACAAAATAGTGTTATTTTAATTATTTTAATACAAAAACACTGTCACATCCAAACTAAAAAGCTGTTTCACAAAATAGTTGTTTTAATTTTCTACAAAAATAATGTGATATATGATAAAAATATTGCGCAAAATAATAAAAATTTATGTTACAAAATTTGTTTATTATTACTTCTAATATTAAGAATTGTATCAAATTGCAATGTGATTAAAATAGTGGAACATATTTAAGTGAAAGAAATTTTTTATTAAGAAAACAAATTTCAGTATAAAATAACTTTTTAATTAGAGAAAAACTTGGCGCTGCAAAAATTCAAAATGTAAATAATACGTTAATTAGCATATGTTCATTTAGCCAAGTTTTTCTCTAATTAAAAAGTTATTTTATACTGAAATTTGTTTTCTTAATAAAAAATTTCTTTCACTTAAATATGTTCCACTATTTTAATCACATTGCAATTTGATACAATTCTTAATATTAGAAGTAATAATAAATAAATTTTGTAACATAAATTTTTATTATTTGGCGCAATATTTTTATCATATATCACATTATTTTTGTAGAAAATTAAAACAACTATTTTGTGAAACAGCTTTTTAGTTTGGATGTGACAGTGTTTTTGTATTAAAATAATTAAAATAACACTATTTTGTATAAGAGTTCTTTTATAGTAAAAGACGCTTATGCGCGTGCACTTGGCGCTTTTTTTTTCACTTTTTTTTTAAAAGTAATTTTTTAGCAGTTATCATTTTTTTTTTTTTTTTAATGTGTCATGTACATGTTTTGCTACTATACACATGTTTACGAGCAGTCAGATAAAATTAATATATCTATTATATTTCTGAATTATAAAAAGCAACCCTTTTATTTATTTGATTTCTATTGAACAATATCTATTTGTACATTCTTTTTTTAAAAAAATTATTATCATTAAAATTAAAATATATTATTATATATGCTTGTGCTATGCTATAAATTGTTTGATTAATCCGTCTTGTATCTTGATTATATATCAAAAAACGAAAGATGTAAAAAGAAATCCAAGTGTATTCAAATGCATTTGTCAAAGGATTGTCATCATATAGTTATTTGTCATGCATCATATGCAATTATAGGTATAAGTAATATTGGTGAAACACAGTCTGTGTGTGCAATTAAGTCTTATAAATTTCTATTTATATTTTATTTCTATTTCTATCTGTTTTTTTTTTTAATAATTTATAAATTTTTATAATAAATTTATAAATACATTTATTTTTCAATGGAACTAGAAAAATTTTTCAAACTGTTCAGATTTTGACAAAGTCTGCGACAACATGTCTATTGTAAACCAATCCTTGTATCGATACTAAAAAGAACAAAATAATGAATAATATCAGTTTTAATATAAATTTCTTCTGTCAAATATATATACCAAATAGCATTCTGACAGATGGAAACATACAATATAACAGATCTATTATATTCATTAACAATACTGAAACATGCTTCATCTATTTCAAGCAATGCATTCGCATCAAAACAAGAATTAACTACAATATGTTGATTTGCAATAAACATAAAGGCTTTGTAAAATTTATCAACAGCTTGAAAAATCATCCAATCCTTGTCTCAATACTAAAAAGAACAAAATAATCAATAATATCAGTTTTAATAATAAATTTCTTCTGTCAAATATATATACCAAATAGCATTCCGGCAGATAGAAAAATACAACGTAACAAATCTATTATATTCATTAACAATACTAGAACATGCTTCATCTATTTCAAGTAATGCATTCGCATCGAAACAAGAATTAACTACAATATGTTGATTTGTAATAAACATGATGCCACAGGCTTTGTCAAAATCTTATCAACAGCTTGAAAAATTCTTCTACTTCCACTGAAAAATAAATGTGTATTTATAAATTATTCATAAGACATGCATTAACTTTACACAGACTGCATTTCACCAATGTTATTTATACTTATCTATAGTTACATATGATGCATGACGAATAACTATATTTATCTATTTTTTTTTAATAATTTATAAATTTTTATAATAAATTTATAAATACATTTATTTTTTAATGGAACTAGAAAAATTTTTCAAGCTGTTAAGATTTTGATAAAGTCTGCGGCAACACGTCTATTGCAAACCAACATATTGCATCCAATCCTTGTCTTAATACTAAAAAGAACAAAATAATCAATATCAGTTTTAATAATAAATTTCTTCTGTCAAATATATATACCAAATAGCATTCCGACAGATAGAAAAATACAACGTAACAAATCTATTATATTCATTAACAATACTAGAACAGGCTTCATCTATTTCAAGCAATGCATTCGCATCGAAACAAGAATTAACTACAATATGTTGATTTGCAATAAACATGATGCCACAGGCTTTGTCAAAATCTTATCAACAGTTTGAAAAATTTTTCTACTTCCACTGAAAAATAAATGTGTATTTATAAATTATTCATAAGACATGCATTAACTTTACACAGACTGCATTTCACCAATGTTATTTATACTTATCTCTTAGTTACATATGATGCATGACGAATAACTATATTTATCTATTTTTTTTAATAATTTATAAATTTTTATAATAAATTTATAATTACATTTATTTTTCAATGGAACTAGAAAAATTTTTCAAGCTGTTAAGATTTTGATAAAGTCTGCGGCAACACGTCTATTGCAAACCAACATATTGCATCCAATCCTTGTCTCAATACTAAAAAGAACAAAATAATCAATAATATCAGTTTTAATAATAAATTTCTTCTGTCAAATATATATACCAAATAGCATTCCGACAGATAGAAAAATACAACGTAACAAATCTATTATATTCATTAACAATACTAGAACATGCTTCATCTATTGCAAGCAATGCATTCGCATCGAAATAAGAATTAACTATAAGATGTTGATTTGCAATAAACATGATGCCACAGGCTTTGTCAAAATCTTATCAACAGTTTGAAAAATTTTTCTACTTCCACTGAAAAATAAATGTGTATTTATAAATTATTCATAAGACATGCATTAACTTTACACAGACTGCATTTCACCAATGTTATTTATACTTATCTCTTAGTTACATATGATGCATGACGAATAACTATATTTATCTATTTTTTTTTAATAATTTATAAATTTTTATAATAAATTTATAATTACATTTATTTTTCAATGGAACTAGAAAAATTTTTCAAGCTGTTAAGATTTTGATAAAGTCTGCGGCAACACGTCTATTGCAAACCAACATATTGCATCCAATCCTTGTCTCAATACTAAAAAGAACAAAATAATCAATAATATCAGTTTTAATAATAAATTTCTTCTGTCAAATATATATACCAAATAGCATTCCGACAGATAGAAAAATATAACGTAACAAATCTATTATATTCATTAACAATACTAGAACATGCTTCATCTATTGCAAGCAATGCATTCGCATCGAAATAAGAATTAACTATAATATGTTGATTTGCAATAAACATGATGCCACAGGCTTTGTCAAAATCTTATCAACAGCTTGAAAAATTCTTCTACTTCCACTGAAAAATAAATGTATATTTATAAATTATTCATAAGACATGCATTAACTTTACACAAAGACTGCATTTCACCAATGTTATTTATACTTATCTGTAGTCATATGATGCATGACGAATAACTATATTTATCTATTTTTTTTTAATAATTTATAAATTTTTATAATAAATTTATAAATACATTTATTTTTTAATGGAACTAGAAAAATTTTTCAAGCTGTTAAGATTTTGATAAAGTCTGCGGCAACACGTCTATTGCAAACCAACATATTGCATCCAATCCTTGTCTTAATACTAAAAAGAACAAAATAATCAATATCAGTTTTAATAATAAATTTCTTCTGTCAAATATATATACCAAATAGCATTCCGACAGATAGAAAAATACAACGTAACAAATCTATTATATTCATTAACAATACTAGAACAGGCTTCATCTATTTCAAGCAATGCATTCGCATCGAAACAAGAATTAACTACAATATGTTGATTTGCAATGAACATGATGCCACAGGCTTTGTCAAAATCTTATCAACAGTTTGAAAAATTTTTCTACTTCCACTGAAAAATAAATGTGTATTTATAAATTATTCATAAGACATGCATTAACTTTACACAGACTGCATTTCACCAATGTTATTTATACTTATCTCTTAGTTACATATGATGCATGACGAATAACTATATTTATCTATTTTTTTTAATAATTTATAAATTTTTATAATAAATTTATAATTACATTTATTTTTCAATGGAACTAGAAAAATTTTTCAAGCTGTTAAGATTTTGATAAAGTCTGCGGCAACACGTCTATTGCAAACCAACATATTGCATCCAATCCTTGTCTCAATACTAAAAAGAACAAAATAATCAATAATATCAGTTTTAATAATAAATTTCTTCTGTCAAATATATATACCAAATAGCATTCCGACTGATAGAAAAATATAACGTAACAAATCTATTATATTCATTAACAATACTAGAACATGCTTCATCTATTGCAAGCAATGCATTCGCATCGAAATAAGAATTAACTATAATATGTTGATTTGCAATAAACATGATGCCACAGGCTTTGTCAAAATCTTATCAACAGCTTGAAAAATTCTTCTACTTCCACTGAAAAATAAATGTATATTTATAAATTATTCATAAGACATGCATTAAGTTTACACACAGACTGCATTTCACCAATGTTATTTATACTTATCTGTAGTCATATGATGCATGACGAATAACTATATGATGACACTCCTTTAACAAATGCATTCAAATATACTAGATTCTTGTGTGCGTATGCCTATATTACTGTTCGCAGTTATCCATACTGGTTTTTGACAGGTATTTGACGTTAAATTTTCCAGAGTGCAACATTATATAGCATAGCACTCTTTCATTTATAAAAAAGTAGGGCTGCAAAATTCTTCCTGATACTTCTGGGTAGTTGAATCTATAAAATGCACACATACATATCTTATAATAAACATATTATAGAATACACACATCTTTTTTTTATAAATATATGTATTGCTATGTTTTGTTCTGTTTTTACATATACATAAATTACTCTTGTAATGTTTTAGTTTTCTCTAATATAAATGAGATATACCTGATCCAACTATCCACAAGTATTACGAAGAAATTTGCATCTTTACTTTTTTATAAATGAAAGCGTACGAACACTGCACCCGGCATTTTGCAAACTTAACCTATACCTGTCAAAAGCAAGTATGGATGCATGCAAGCAGTAACATCGAAGCGCCGTTAGCGCAATCTTTCGTCAAAGACGCCAACCGTACAAGAATACATTGCCATTATTACATGTGTGTTGTGTACGTGTATATATACGTGTAGCATAATACCACTATATTCTATGCATGTGTTGTATACATATATAGCGGTAAAGGGGACGACGACGACGATGATGATGATGATGGAGATGGTGACGTTTCTTACATGAAAATTTCCACATTTCGACTTTGCTTCGTAATATCTTTGCTTTATAGAACATGCAGAGCGAAAATAAAGACACTTTCCTTATATAAATCGAACCCAAGCTATCGATTAAGCTTATCAAGAATTCTATCGGTTCAGCCGTTATTCAGATCTGGTAATCTAAGGTACTCTCAACTATCCGACTCGCGTATAGATACCCGGAGTGCCTCGCTATTACTACGCGTGGTCTTTGCTTCGCGTGACTTGGCGCGAGACACTACCGTGTCTCTTAAAACATTAGTGGTTATCCCTTCGTCTGTACCTTTTTTATTTTCCAAGTTTTGTACAATTATATCTACTTCTTCGTATGTGACTTCCTTGAATTGACCTAATTCTATTCCCCCCTTCATCTCCACCCGTTCATCCGCTCCCTCCGTCCTCTCACCGTCGCTCACTATTTCTTCTTTACTTTGTAGAAAAAAGTCATTAAACCTATTTGCGATATCCATTTCATTTGTGTATTGTTCTCCATTAAAGTTTACTTCTTTCGATCTATCATTGTTTTTCTTGTTTCCTATTAATTCCTTTAATGTTTTCCACATCCTAGTCGGGTTTGATTTTATATTATCTATATTTTGTTCGTAGTAATCTCTTTTACTTTTACGTATTGTTTGTACTGTTTTATTTCTCTGCTTTTTATACACATCCCAATCATCTCGAGTATTTGTGTATTCCGCTGTTTTATACGCTATATCCCTCCTTTCGCTCTGTCTTCTAACTTCATCTGTGATCCATGGTTTTTCCCACCATCTCAATGGCATTGTTTTTTTAATTTGTGGTGCTACAATATTTATCGCTTCTACAATGTGTTGTATCAACTCGCATGCACTCATATTTATATCTATATTTGCTTCACCACTGACTTCTATTATTGTACTTAGCTCTTCACAGAAATCTTGCTCATTAAAATTTGCATAGTCCCTTGTATAAAGATATGGTTAAGATATAAAAATTTGAAAAAACTAAGTCTATTTTAGTTTTTGATTGTTCCGTGATTCTCGTGTATTCTGTTACATATTGTTTTAGCCCCAGGTTAATCATATTTTTTATTACCATTTTTGTATATTGATTTCCTTTACTTACATTTATATTGAAATCTCCTAATACTATAACATATCCCATATGTAATAAATTTTCGCATTCCTCTGTAATAAGTTCTATAAATCTACCATCACTTTTATTCGGGGAATGGATACATTACATATTACAGTTCCGTGATATTTTCCACTCAACTTGATGGCATTTACCCATGTGTTCTCCTCTATATTTTTATTACAAATTACTTTAAATTTTATATCCCGTCTTATATAATTTATTACTCCTCCAGTTCTACAGTTCTTAGTGTTACATCTTACTATATCATAATTTGTTATACTTATTTCAGCGTCCTCAATTTCTTCTTTAATATGCGTCTCCGTCAAACATAGCATCTTTGGTTTATATTTTATGACTAGGTTTTCAATTTCATCTTTATGTTTGATGAATCCTTGTGCGTTTAACAATAGTATGAATGGCTTTATTGGGCGATAAGTTTCTTTCTGTGATTGCTAATCCTCACAATATTTTATATTTCTTTTTAATTTATCTACCATTCTTTTATATGATTCACATTCCATATCTGTCGCTTCATGATCGCATGCTATGTTAAGATTTAATTTTTTAACGCTTTTTAGGCAGTTTATACATTTTTTATAGCTGTTTTGACATTCAATGTATTCATGATTTCCAGCACACCTTTTACAAGTTGTTTCGTTCTTGCATTCCTTTGCGAAGTGACCCAGCATTTGTAGCAGCGCACTACACTCACATAATCGTACACACGACAATTTTTCCATCTAATTCTCATCCTTTGTTTTTCTACTAAGTACTTGTGTGTGTACTAATCCACTTCTAGAATCATCGTAGTCGCCTGGCTTCTCACATTAATTTTTTTAACTATTCTCATTTTAGATTTATTTTTTTCCGTACTTATTTCATTTTGAATGCTTACTTTTTCGATAAAGGCATCTTTGTCCTCTTTTCTTATTTGTTCCTCTATCCCGACTACTTTCAATTTAGGGAAACTTTTATTTGGTTCATATATTTTGTACTGCGTACCCAGCTTTTCCGTAAGAGCCTCTTTCAATATTTCCTTATCTTTCGTTTTCTCACATTCAAGCGTGATCTTTCCCTTTGGGCCTTTAATAAATCTCTCTACATTCGCTCCTAGCTGCATAATATTAACGTTTTGTTTTATGATCCCTGCTGTGCTTCCACTCTCTTGCTCCCTAACAGGTTGTACTATAATTTCATTTTTCTTGCTCTTCTGAACTGCTTGTGCGTATGATTCTTTAATTTTGTCACTTCTTGAGATATTACTTTTATCACTTTGTTTTTCATTGCTTTTCTTAACATTACTCGTCTCATCTTTTACCATTTCCTCTATTTTAACTTTGAAACCTTTGATTTCGTCAAACAATTCTTCTGTTAATTTGTTCACTTGTTATGTTATAATTTCCTCTATGACCACTTTGAATTGATAATTCATAATTTCTGCTATTAATTGTTGTTTTAACTGTTTGAATTCTTCTCTCATTATCTTTTCCATTGACTTTTTAATTTCACTAATAAAGCTATGCTTGTCATTTATTTCCATTCTATTGTTTAATACATCTTCATGTTTATCATCCTTTAGTACTTCTATAACGTCCTTCCCCGTCTCCTCCTCATCGTCTCTCTCGCGCTTCTTTATTTGATCTTCATCCTTATTATCCGCCGAAATCGGAACAATCTCGATTTGACCCCTGCATGTGACCAGCTGATTCTTTGCATTAATCACCTTATGCAATTTAGCACATGACGGATGAAATGATTTTATACATAATTTACATTCATGTATAACTGATTTTATTTCTTTCCTACACAGCCTACATTTTATTTCCTTTGGAGTATTCATTTTGTATTTCAATAACACTCGCTTGTGCCGCCCATTTAAGAATCCCCGGCTTGATTGTTCCTGTTCAACAATTTTATTGACGCTAATATTAGTCGGGTCTATTCTCATGTGTCCCTCTATGCCCGCGCCACCGTCTTCGCGCCCCTCAAAGTCTACGCCAGCCGTGCTTCGACCGAGATTCCCGGTAAACAAATGCCTAGGTCGAATAAATACCAAAGTACATCCAAGTAAAAATCCAACGGCAAACCAAAAGATTAAAAGTCCGATAAGACGTCCAGCTGACCAGTGCAGGAGTAAAATGAATGCCGAAAAGTCAAGCAGGATAGCCCATGACACCGCGACACTAGAAAATAAAGGCCCGAAAGGGCAAAAGGCGGCAGAAAATTGGCACGCAACAGAGAGCGACAAGAAACACGTCTAATTCAACTCACCGAGAGAGAGAGAGAGAGAGAGAGAGAAAGAAAGAAAGAGAGAGAGAGAGAGAGAGAAAGAGAGAGAAAGAAAGAAAGAGAAAGAGAGAAGCGCGAGTAAACGCGTAAGCGAATATGCTGGAAGAATAAAGCTAAGCGATATGCAGTACGTAGTAAGCGAGCGATTAGAAAGTGAGATACAGAGAGAACAAAAAAACAGAGTAAGCGTATGATCGAGAGAAAGAAGATATTAGAAATTGCGATTTTGCTATGCTAAGGAAAAAATATGTACCAATTGTAATACTGTCTCTGTACTTGAAAATACTGATATAATAATAACAGGAAGTATTATTATCTTACAGTTATTATTTAAAATTAGTGATACAAAAATTATTAAAGTAACAGATTTAAAAATTAAAGCTGTACCTACAGAAAAGATATGTATTGGTGCGAATATATATAAAGTTATTAGTGGAATTTTTCATCAAGATAAAAGTACAACTGATGGACATTATACAAACATAGTACGTGCTAAAGGTACCGAGTGGCAATTAATAAATGATTCGAAAGTACAAAAGTGCAGTTGGCCTCGAAATGCTAAAAACGCATATACATTTTTTGCAGAAAAAATATAAATTTAAAAAAAAAGCAATGAGATCACCTAAAAAAACCTCACAAAGGTAAAAAGAAATACGCCAAGTATATAAAAAAATACCAACATGTACGCAAAAAAAGTTTAACCTAAAAAAAACCTCACAAAGGTAAAAAAAAATACGCCAAGTATATAAAAAAATCCCAACATGTACGCAAAAAAAGTATAATATCTATCCCTACAAAATAACTTTTAAAAAAGTTTTTTCTTGTACATCTTTTGCAGAAAAAATATAAATTTTTACAAAAAGCAATGAGATCACCTTAAAAAACCTCACAAAGGTAAAAAAAAATACGCCAAGTATATAAAAAAATCCCAACATGTACGCAAAAAAAGTTTAATATCTATTCCTACAAAATAACTTTTAAAAAAGTTTTTCCTTGAAAAATAATTTTCATACAAAATAAAAAATAAAAAATAGATCTTCCTCTAAAAAATAACTTTAAAAAATAAAAACCTTTAAAAAATCAAAAATCAAAACTAAATGAAATCAATAGTTAACTAACCAAGTATTTAGAAGCAATTCAGTTTATAAAGATTTGTAATTTGAAATAGTATTTGTCATAAAATCAATCTTGTATTTATAGAAATGTTATAGACAGATTCACAGATTCACGGGTTTTTATGAAATTAAAACATTTTATTTTTATTAACAGAAATCTGATTTTCAAAATAAGTTCAACAATTTTGAATATTGTATATCACAAATTACACTATTATAGAGTTTATTAAGGGTATTATATGCTATAATATCAAATCATATTGTTGATGTTAAGTGCGATTAAAATTCCTTTGATTTGCAAAGTATATCTTACAGGATGTATAATTCGAAAGAAAATTTTTTGTAAACTCAAAGTCGCATAAAACAAACTTACACCAAAGCAAAGTATAAAAACTTGGCGTTCCCCGGGTCGCATTAAGACGTGTATATATTATAAATATATAAAATTATTTTAATTTTTAAAAATATATATGCAATAATTTTCATATAACATGAAATATTGTATGAACGATACAAATCTGGGATCATATATTTTAATACGACCCGGGCACGCCAAGTTTTTGCTTTGCGTTGGTGTAAGTTTGTTTTATGCGACTTTGAGTTTACGAAAAATTTTCTTTCGGATTATACATCCTGTAAGATATACTTTGCAAATCAAAAAAATTTTAATCGCACTTAACATCAACAATATGATTTGATATTATAGCATATAATACCCTTAATAAACTCTATAATAGTGTAATTTGTGATATACAATATTCAAAATTGTTGAACTTATTTTGAAAATCAAATTTCTGTTAATAAAAATAAAATGTTTTTTAATTTCATAGAAACCCGTGAATCTGTGAATCTGTCTATAACATTTCTATAAATACAAGATTGATTTTATGACAAATACTATTTCAAATTACAAATCTTTATAAACTGAATTGCTTCTAAATACTTGGCTAGTTAACTATTGATTTCATTTAATTTTGATTTTTGATTTTTTAAAGGTTTTTATTTTTTAAAGTTATTTTTTAGACGAAGATTTTTTTTTAATTTTTTAGTTTGTATGAAAATTATTTTTCAAGGAAAATCTTTTTTAAAAGTTATTTTGTAGGGATAGATATTAAACTTTTTTTGCGTTGGGATTGTTTTATATACTTGGCGTATTTTTTTTTTACTTTTGTGTTACTATATTATTTGCAATTTATGTGTGATTTGCAAATAATATGACATATTGAATCACGCGCCTATTACCATTTCACAAATAATTTTAGACTGGAAGATGAGGGATAATATTTCAACTTTCCAAAAAGTCGCATTGTAACACGCACACACATATACACACATTCACACTTATATGTATAGTATATGTATGTATATTACATGTGTATGGTGCTCGTATATGTATAAAATATGCGCGAGCATACATATACATACAGAATGTATTTCTTTCACATGTAATATACATACATATACTATACATATAAGTGTGAATGTGTGTATATGTGTGTGCGTGTTACAATGCGACTTTTTGGAAAGTTGGAATATTATCTCTCATCTTCCAGTCTAAAATTATTTGTGAAATGGTAACAGGCGCGTGATTCAATATATTATATCATTTGCAAATCACACATATAAATTGCAAATAATATAGTAATATATTGAAGCACATGCCAGTGATTGTTTCATCGTAAATGGTTTTAAAACTAGAATATGAGAAATGATATTTCTGCTTTAAAAAAGATCGCGCATTATAACACATTGTAATATACACACACACGCATATATTTACATATAGATATTTACACACACACACACACACACACACACACACACACACACACACACACACACACACACACACACACACATACACACATGCGCGCGCGCGCGTATTTATTAATAAATATTATAATAAAACTAACCTTTTATACATTTGGTCCTCTGGACCGATTCGGGCCCGTCGGCATCCGCCTGTTCTCCGCTAGCGGCGACGTCGCCACGGTCACCCGCCTCCTCGGGTCCACCGCTAGCGGTGACGTTGCCGTGGTCATCCTTGACTTTGATGCCGGCATAGACATCGGCATCGCCGCCGTCGTCGAGCTCGACATCGATGTCCACGCCGTTGTCGTCGGCGTTGTCGTCATCGGCATCGACATCGATGCCGTTGTCGTCGCCGTCGTCGTCCTCGACATCGACATCGAGGCCGTTGTCCTCGTCGGCGTCGTCCTCGACAGCGATATCGATGCCGTTGTCTTCGTCGCCGTCGCTGTTGTCCTCAGCGTCGTCGCCGTCGCTGATATTCTCAGTGTCGACGCCGACGCCGTCGTCCTCGTCATCCGTCCGGTAGGCACACTGCCTTCGCTTCGTGCTGCAATAAAAATAATATTATACATCTATATAATATTTCTTTATATTATTTCATTTTTAATTTAGATAGATAGATAGATAGATAGATAGATAGATATATGGATAGATGGATAGATGGATAGATGGATAGATGGATGGATGGATAGATGGATAGATGGGTAGATGGATAGATGGATAGATGGATAGATGGTGTGACGTGACGTTTTTGGGACGTCCGTCACAAGGGTCGAATGACCCGATCGGGGGCGGTTTTTCGGGGGCCTGCGTCCTCTCTATGTAGGGAGAGAGCGGCCCAATCGTGGGATCGACGAGATCCGACTTTTGGTAGTAATATTTATCGAAACTGTAAGCTCGAAATGAGCCCGCGAAATGGTTGTCGGCGCGAGGTCGAGCGGCGGGATCCCATCCGGCAGAGAGGAAGGAAGAAGGAAGAGGAGCGGCCGTGAGCGGGAGTCCGAGACTTTCAAGGAACGAGAGACGTCAGGTCGTAGTTTTTTTTTATTAACTACATTCTTGGTGGCTAACACACATTGCTGCCGATAATTTTGTATTTTTACGACAGGAACAGAGGCGAAGGGCCGGAAGGACCCGGCCGAAGGGACGGCCACACCACCCGCGCGAAGCGAGGGAGTCCCAAGGACGGAGCGGCGAGAGGACTCTCGACCATGGACCTATTCTACAAGATAGGAAAGAGAGCCGATCGGACGCTGCCGGAATTCCGCATCTGCCAGTCAAGCAACCATCGAATTTAGAAATTTCGGGGCGATGGACCCACCGATACGGCCGTGACGACCACAAGGATCGCAAGGATCGCAGGACGGCCCCGCGTAATGCGAAAGCGCCACAAGTGGCGCGATAGCGATTTATCGCGCCGGGGTGTCTCCTACAGGACTCTCGCTCGGCACTGTTCGAGATAGCGAGAAGGACGCAGGCCTCGTAGAGCGGATCCGAATTATCGAACAGGAAGGACGATCGAAAGCTTCCGATCGGTGGGACGAGCGTCGCCGACCGATTTTGTTGCCGTTTATCTGTAGGTAATTAATTCGGATGAGTCGCGCCCTTAATAGTTGTCGAGCCACGCGTTTTTGTGAATTAACTTGGTGAATCTTTTGGTTAGATTAAGTCGCACGGCCGACGGGCACACGCCGCTCATCCGAATTATATAAATTAAGCTCTCTCTATTCATTTTGCCGCCGCCGACAGTCATTAATGTTAGTTTCGCGTCTGTAATTATTACGTGCTGTAAAATATCGGGATTTTCACGCTCGCGCGATCGATATTCCGGATCGCGCAAAGTATTGCGTCATACGACTCGTACACCACAGTCGTTATCGATCATTTCCGTATTATTTCTGTGTATTGTTAGCGCGTATCTTGTATGTATTGTAAGAAATTGGAGTCAGGAGAAAGCGAAATCCTAAAAATTCGTGCGAGAACTCTATCGGGTGTCTTTGAGCCCGCTATTAGTTTCCGCGAGTTATTCGTGTTGTATCTTCGGCATTTCAACGTAAAGGTCATCGTCATTGTTATCGAGACATCTATCGGCTTACCGCGAGCCGGACCAACGGGCCGATTCGAGTCGCACAATCTAGAATTTTCTACTATATCGAAGCGGATTCACGGGCGTGCGTAAAGTAGTTACCGGCGCATTTGAGAGATTTCTTTAGTTGTCGCGGCCTAATTAAGTCTCGTACGGCGGAAATCCTCGCGGCCGAAAAGTCGAGTTAAAGTGCGTAAGGCGCCCGGTAATTTAATACTGTTGCGCACGGTCGTGCCGATCTCCGCGGAAATAATATATCCAATTCGCCTATGAAATAACTACTGTCATCAAAGGCTATTATTTATGTGAACGGCTCTATACTCTTGTTTCTTTATAATATATTATTGTTATCTTTATTGTTAATTTATCGAATACTCATTTTCGCTCCCGTGTTCTCGATTCTCAGAACTCTCCCGTATCCTCCCGAATCACCCCCTCTACCATTTTGGGTAAATTGAGTAGCCGCGGAATTTTGCCGTCGCGTTAATTATCGGTCTCGCAATTGTCTCTTAGCGTTATTATTATCGTGAATGGTGCGGCCTGCCGTACTTGGCGCCCAACTCGGTTTTTTTGTGATATACGGACTTTCGCGGGATATCGAGACCGATATTCGAGATACGCGCCGAAGGTGTGCCGTGGGCACCGAGAACCGCCCGCCGAATAATCAAATAATTATTTCTTAAATAATTAACAAAAGAAATTACGGTTACAATGGATAGATGGATAGATGGATAGATGGATAAATGAATAGATGGATAGATGGATAGAGAGAGAGAGAGAGAGAAGAGAGAGAGAGGAGAGATAACAGAATTAAAAATACTTACATCTAGGCATGGCTCACAGGATTTTTTTCACTTGATCAACACTGATCAACAATTGCAAGACAAATAAAGTTGTCCTGGCCGATTCCGAGCACGTGCGCCGTTGCCACATGGTTCACAGTATGGAAAGAGAGAGCGAGAACGAGGAGCAAGCGAGATGACAAACATCAAAGAGTTCCGAAGTCTCGCTCGAGACGCTCTTTTTATCTATAATATCTCGGGTTACATATGTTACGTCCAGACTCGAGGAAGGATGAGTCGACGGAAGGGCGCAACAACTATCTTTAATTTTCCCGAAATTAAACGTCTCGTGGCGTTTGGAATCGGGTCGAACGAACTAACAGGTCTGAAAAGCAGGTAAACGACTGAGTCGCTGTTACGCTGGTTATTCAGACGTTCGTTCGGTGGTCCCTTTTCGGTAAGAGAATTTAATCTCTTTTACGGGATGGGACCAAGTGCGATCTTTCGACTAGAGGAATGAGTGGGGGGTTTAATAAAGAGTTATTTTGATTTTTAAATTAACAAAATGTAAATTTATTTATTTTTAAAGTAAATGGTGGATATACATGATTATAATAAAAATTAAAATAAAATATTGTTGATTATAATTTCTCGGTGAGTGTACATGTGTATGTGTGTGTTTTTAGTTCGCGGGTGTTACATTAATACGGAGGACATCAGTCAGAAATGGAATGGAATGATTTTACTGTTAAATTTAGATTCTGACTGGTTAATACAATATAAAAATATATTTGATTAAACGATAAAAACATAAAATCAAAATCAATATGTATAAGTAAATAAGTGTATATGTTAAGAACGGTCAGAAATATAAAATTGGTCGCTCGCATATGTGTTAGATTAAGATCAGGATTTAAAATTTTCTAAGACTTATTACTGAAACGGGTTGATGATTTAAAAGAATGAAACATTCTTCGGAAAGTATTGATTAAAATAAGAAACAAGACAAAAAGGAGGAAAAGAAAAATTATTCAATTAAACTTACTTTTTTCAATAGTAATTCAGAGGTGGAGGGGTGGCGAATTTTTGTACGGTGTTTCGCTCTGTGTCTCATGTCGGCAACCCGATGTTCGATTTGTGGTTGCTCTGGAGATGATGCCAAGTGAGGAAACTGGTGGCACAAGTGCCTAACTCGCGAATTACGGTGCAAAAGCACAGAGTAAGATTGCGTGAAGCTGAAGACCGGAGAATAAGTGCGTAAGTGATCGTATGTCCCTTCGAGTCCTCTTTTTATATCTCTCTTTTCGGGGTGTATTCTAATTTCTAAGAGTGGGAATCTTCCAGAACTTTAACCAATTAAAAATTGTGCCAGTGTCCTCATTAGGCGGGGTGTTTCTCCTACTTTTCAAATTTTCACTCATGACGATCGTCGATTGGTTATCAGTTCAGAATCCCTTGAGCTCTAGGTTTCCCTTACGCCCGTGATTTGATTAGACAAAGTCCAACTTTCTGTCGTTACTCAATGTGACGTCACAGAAGTTTCGTCATTATTGATTTAGTTGTATTTATCAGATATTTTGTGAGAATTTTATTATCTTTTCGTTATCAGCTTTTTATTCAGCTGGAGAATTCTACTGCGAGGGTATCTACTGGTTTTTATTTATTTTTAGGCGACCGGCGCGGTTTCGTCGCGTCTTTCTCACGGTTACTCGTAGATATAGATATTGATAAGTGACTAAATGTTTAAGGAATGTGTGACGCAAGATGCTCTATTTACCGAACGACTCATTTCTATCACCGATCGATTATCATTGCTGCAACTTCGCGGAAGGAAGAAATCGTGGAGTCACCAGGACGTAACACATCGTTTGTAAAATTCCTGTTTTTGCATTTGCATTTTATCGATATCAAAATAATTCTAATGGATTAATGAGATTCTTGCAATTAAAATAATACTAAACATGACATAAATCGGATAATTTTTAATCAATTATGTTATTAAAATTATGATTACTTATTTCATTTAAAATTATCCGATTTATGTCATATTTGGCGTCATTTTACTCCCATAAATCTCATTAATCCATTATAATTATTTTTATACTAATAAAATACAATATGAAAGTTTCAGTTTTTATTTTATAAGATGTTTATATATAGTAGATAAGGAAAGATCCCCGCGCGATGCTGGAGAGTCGACAAAAGCGAGAGCGAGGAAGAATGAAGGAGCAAGCAAGATGAAAAATATCGAAGAGTTTCGCTCGCGAGATTTGCTTTATCTGTCATCTTTCACATTTATATGTCACCTTACTATAGAAAATAAAATTTCTGTATTTCGTATTTTATATATCTGAAAATAATTGTAGTGGATTAATAACATTTCAGTGAGTAAAACATTTTGACATCAAGCACGGCATAAATCGGATTATTTTTACTGAAATCATAATTTTAATTACATAATTGATTAAAAATTATCATTCTTCTAGGATCATAGTGTTTCATGTCATTTTCATCGGCAAAATTTTATTAATGTATTACAATTATTTTGGACATATTTGAACTCTTCGATATTTTTCATCTCGCTTGCTCCTTCATTCTTTCTCGCTTTCGCTTTTGTTGACTGTCCAGCATCGCGCGGATGTTTTTCCTTATCTACAATATATAAACATCTTATAAAATAAAAACTTTAATTTTAATTTTGTGTTGTATCAATATAAAAATAATTATAATGAGTTATTGAGATTCTTGCAATTAAATTGACACCAAATACGACATAAATCGGTTTATTTTTACTCAATTATGTAACTAAAATTATGATTACTTATTTCATACTGATTAAATGAAAGTTTAAGTTTTTATTTTATAAGATGTTTATATATTGTAGATAAGGAAAAACATCCGCGCGATGCTGGACAGTCAACAAAAGCGAAAGCGAGAAAGAATGAAGGAGCAAGCGAGATGACAAATATCGAAGAGTTCCGAAGTCTCGCTCGCGCGGCTCCCTTTATCTATAATCTTTCACGTATATAAACAGGGTGTCCCAAAGCACCCTTGACAACGCTCGTGAGCAGGTAGAGCACAGTAAACTGAACAGAAGAGTCCAGTACCATTTTTTTCTATAACGCTTAATAAAGGAGTTATTATTGAGTAAAGTCTGGTCAATCAGCGCTGACTTTTAGCCGGACGCACGTCAGTGAGCCGCCCGTCTGTTAGTGTACGTCGCCGTAGCGACGGAGAGCTCACGCACACTATCAGGCGTGCGGCTAAAGGTCGACGCTGATTGGCCAGACTTTACTCAATAATAACTCCTTTATTAAGCGTTATAGAAAAAAATGGTACAGGACTTTTCTGTTCAGTTTACTGTGCTCTACTTGCTCACGATCGTTGGCACGATCTTTACCGGACACTCTGTATACTATATATGCGCATTTGTTTTTATTATTATGCGATATTTGTAGCATGCATGTATCTAAGTATGTATGTACGTATCGGAGAATAAGTCGACTGTACTATTCACACACACACAGGCAGGCACATGCGATAATATCAGTACTCAGTCTCAGTCTCAGTCGCGCGTGTTCTGTACATACGCGTAACGAGAGATAACCGTAAAAGTGTGCTAAACCGTTATAACGCGTCATAACGCGTTGAATTTAAAAAACGAGTGTTGTGTTTGTGTAGTTATAGTGTGTTCATATAATGGGGCGAAAATGTAATGAGAAACGCTTGCCTCGCTTTGTCCGCAGACTTTCTTTAAAAAGAATAAGGGTCAAAAGGTTAGTATATTTATATACCATAATTCTAGAAGGAATTGTTTTAATGTATACTATATACTAATATGTCGCTAGATATTATTGAATTTTTTTTTCCGTGCAGTTTACACAAAAATATAAGTATGATAATGTAATATTATATAAAAATGTAATATTTCAAACTTCTTTTTTTATTTTTTGATTATATCTTTAAAGCAATTCCTAAATAGAAAACAACATAAAGACATTTGTATAAAAAAATTGTAACATAAAATTAATCTTTAAATAGAATTTAGAATTACTACTGTATATACATGAACATACACATTATATGTATATGATGCACATAGTATTTAGTATTCATATAGTATTTTTGTTATAAAGAAATGGACATGGGCAAAAAAAAGAAAGAGAGAGAGAGAGAGAGAATAGGAACGAGTAAGCGAGGGAATGGCTGTACAACGATATATCGATTAATAATTCACATCAGTCGCTAAACATTAGTGAGCATAAAGTATTGCTACGGAGAAAGATCCAACTATTTCCTTTTTTTTTTTCTTACTTTTGGCACTTGTATAGACACTTGCTCACTTACACTCATATCCTCTTTCTCTTTGCCCATTCTTCTCTGTCCATCTTTTTCTGATCCGAGCATACTATATGTGTGTTATATATTATCTATATGTGTGCATATGTTTGTGTATATATAATAGTAATTGTAAAGAATCCCGCACTAATCATATGGAAAATCTGTCCCGGTCAAATTAATTTGTTTTTACATATGTTGTAGCTTATGATCTACTGAACAAAAGATGTAATGGGCACAAAGCTCAATAATGGACAGTTATCGAGTTATAACCAGTCAAACATGAAAAATTCGGACTGCCGAATAGTCAAATCTCGGAAGGTATTGATTTTTTTGAAAAATGTTTGAAACAAACATAGTAGGGTTTTACAAAATCTGTTAGTTGGTGACATTATTTGTAAATTTTGAATGACCTTGAAAAGCTCCGTGAACAAAAATCTTCCACAAAAATGCCTATTTTTTATTATATTCGTGTAGCTAAATTCGAGACGTTTTCAAAATATTTTTGATGAACCTTTTTTCTACTAAAACTTCTTGAGAACTAATATACACGATTTACCATCTCTGGTTATGAGCGTAGAGTTATGTGTAGAGCGCTCGAGTCGTACAGCTAGAGCCGTCAGGCGACTCATCCCCACTGCTACACTGCGGGCGGTATACTGTATACTCTATCTGCAATCTGTGAGAAATCATATTGGTTGATATTGCTAGCGCAGGCATTATCATCCCTAAGCGTATCTATTCTAGCGTTATTGCTGCCGAATGCTATTACTTTCTGGCATTACTACGTCCGATATTGATATTATTGATATCAGTGTATTCTGTTCATTTTGGTCTCAGGAATTATTTCACCAGAAAAGTTTTTAATTACTAATCAATCTGATATTGCTACGCAATTCGATAATAAAGTATTATCATGGCTTACAGACATGGAATCCATTGTTATTTTTGCGATCGTGCTTTTCAAGCTCGACAAATGGTACGAATCAATGGCGATAATGATGCAATTAAAAAACAAATCGCTGTTTTTAGGCGAACTGAGCTGGGTAAAGAGCCCATTGATATAGACAATGAAAGCCGATTATGTTTTAATTGCAATGTATCTATTGTACATGAAATAGAACAGATAGAACTTGATCCGACTTGCCTACGACTCAACGTTATTACCCAAACCCGAAATAATTCTTGTTTATTTTGCAATGCTATTGTAAATATTAGACCACTGTCGTTAGAATCCAGGGTAAATGTCTTTGTTCTGAAAAATATTTATATTCCTGAACACGTTTATTGTTGTGACCAACATTTGGATGATCGCGGATTTATTTTACAGTTACTGCTGCCAGGTTTGCGATTTATTTATAGACCATATGTAATAAAAGGTCAGCAACTGCAAGTTTTCTTATAAGCTCTTCGTAATATAGCAAATAATAATAATCGTTATGAAAACGAAAATAGTTTTACAGAGGATGAATTTAAATGTATAGCACCCATTACAAAACAACAGTTTCAAGAATTGTATACATATTGCGATCTTATATTCCAAGGACGTGGTATCAGAAACGTTACTAAAAAAGATCTTTTAATTTTTTTATGCAAGTTGCGACAAGGACTGTCTGACGAATTTCTTAAATTACTGTTTCAGTATTCCTCTAGACAAGCAGTGAGTTTAGCGATTTCCAAAGTCCGGCAATCTTTAGTAAACAGATTTGTCCCTGATAATATTGGTTTTCAAGCTATAACTCGAGAAGAGTATATAATGAGACATGTAACACCTTTTGCAAACGAATTATATAATTCTGTGCTAGCTATTCCGAAAGTAATTGCTTATATTGACGGGACTTATTCTTATACTCATAAAAGTAGCAACTTTCGTGTTTTACGACAAACATACTCAATGCAAAAAGGTCGACATCTGATAAAACCTTCTCTTATAGTTGCTCCAGATGGGTATATACTGGCTATTCAGGGTCCTTACTTTTCTGATTCTCGTAACAATGATGCTCGAATATTAAATAATGTATTTCAACGTGATGCGGACAATATGAGAGGATGGTTTCATAATGGTGACATTTTTATATTAGATCGTGGATATCGAGATGCTCAGCCATTACTTCGTGAAATAGGCATTGAGTATAAAATGCCAGCTTTTCTTGGACCTCAACAGAAACAATTATTCACTGAAGAAGCTAATGAGTCTCGATTGGTGACAAAAACAAGGTGGATAATTGAAACTAGAAATGGACATATCAAGTCTATGTTCAAGTTTTTTGATCATACAATTATAATGCCTCATCTTCATCACTTGGGCGAGTTTTATAACATTGCAGGTGCTATAATTAATAGATATCATCCTTTAGTTTTAATGGAAGAAGCTAATGCAGGATTAGCAAGAGAACTTCTTGACAAATCTAGAGAGGTTAATATTGTTCAAGCGCGAGTTGAAGTAGAAAGGATGTGCTATAGAAATGCACAATGGATACATTTACATGAAGGACAGTTACGTGACTTTCCACGCCTAACATTAGAATATTTACGAGATTTGACTATTGGTACATTTCAGGTTCGTCTAGCAAGATCTTATATTCAAGATAAGATGCAGCGTGATGCACAAGAAGAATTTCAATTGGATTCGTTGTTTGATGAACAAGGTTTCATAAGGGTGCGAGTGTTTTCACGATTCCGTAATGCTACAAAACATCAAATATTTATAGCTTACAACATAAAAGATGCAGATGATATAGATGATGAGAGGGAGGCGATTTTTGGTTATTACTGCACCTGTAAGTCAGGCGCACGGACTGTGGGTACATGTGCACATGTAACCAGCGTATTGTGGTATTTAGGATATGCACGACACCAGCACAATGTTCGTTATCCCTCTTCATCATTATTGAACACAATATTAGATGCCGCTCAGAGACCACCACAGCAGGATCCAAATAATGAGTAATATACAATAAGATCATTTATTTTATTACCCCACACATACACACACAGCAGAGAGGGTTTGGAGTCAAAAAATACTACGGGAGTGACGAACCGTGGGGTCCTTATCTTTGCTGTGACACATAAAGATTTTTGTTCACGGAGCTTTTCAAGGTCATTCAAAATTCACAAATAATGTCACCAACTAACAGATTTTGTAAAACCCTACTATGTTTGTTTCAAACATTTTTCAAAAAAATCAATACCTTCCGAGATTTGACTATTCGGCAGCCCGAATTTTTCATTTTTGACTGGTTATAACTCGATAACTGTCCATTATTGAGCTTTGTGCACATTACATCTTTTGTTCAGTAGGTCATAAGCTACAACATATGTAAAAACCAATTGATTTGACCAGGACAGATTTTCCATATGATTAGTGCGGGGTTCTTTATTAAAATATCATTTTTATGTTACATTTTCAAAATATTTATATATGTGTATTGTTATATGAATATGAGATATATAAACAAATATCAATTTTCTATTTATATTAAAAATATGTAATAAATTAATTATTTTGTTATAGCCCAAAACGGCTCTAACCAAATTAGCATAATTATTAATTATTAAATATTATTTAACGTCTTCCGACTATAACTCGAAGCCGAGGAAGACGTATAAAGTTACGAGTGCAATCGCTGACAAAGCAAGCCACGCGCGGAGGCCACGCATTCGCGAGACTCGAAGAACGATACGCCGGAAATGCAAGCAAAGAATATACGTAGCTTGCATCCGGGGTTTTTCCACCCAAAATTGAGCGACACGACCACCTATAGTCCTGTCGCTAAGCGATCCCCAAAAAAACTAATCGAACAGGAGGTGATAAAACTACCCACCTCGAACGAGCGCTAGGCAGTCCTAATCACAAAATCACACGAACCAGTTATAATCATACAATTACGTAGTGCGAATAAATGAACAATAGCAATCACGAGACAGACTAACGTAAACGATTTAATAATAAAGAACGTCCCAGCTGACCTCGCGACGGCAGCCGCAATATCTGGCACGCGCAGCAATTCTATACCACGATAAGCCGAGTTGAGGTGCGAGAAAGACAAGAAGATTTAAAGCCGATGTATGAGAATAAAGGACTTTATTTCTACTAAGACTACATAATTGGTGACCCGGCGAGACGACCCTGCTCGATCCTGAGCTCCCTAGCTCCTAGTGGCCAACGATCCCAGAACAACCCCGTGCCTCCACCGAGAGGCACAACAATTTAATAAATGAATTAATATTGGGAGAAAAAATCAAATTGTTAGATTAAATTAAAATTTGATTGAAGTTTAGAATTAAAGATAAAATAATGTTATTTTGAAACAAAATATCGAGAATTTAATTATTTGATAAAAATAATATAAAAAATTTTTTACATGAACAATTAATTTTATACAAGGTGTTCCAAAAGTAGCCAACTTCTTTTATATTTTAAACTAAAAGAGGAAGATCATAACAAATATATATGAAATTAAATAGTTTAAACCGAATTCTATTGTGAGCATAGTGGTTATTAACAAAAGCTATAACGAACGGAAAGGTATGCATAATTTTTGTATAATAATATGAATATTTCGATATAATAAAAGTTGTAGTACTGTTTGAGATAAATTCAATGCTGCACGATGTAAATTTTTTACATATTATACGAGTTTTATGGGCTTGAAATTTTGTAGGCGACATCTACTTTTTCGCTTTCGGCCCCACGATATAGTCAATTTCTGATTCGTGCATTACAGATTGACGTATAATCATGTTGTCGTTTGATCATAATAATGATGAGAGTCAGAAGTTGGCCATATCGTGCAATCGAAAGTAAAAAGGTATACGTCACCTGCGAGATTTCAAACTGGTAAAACTCGTATACATTATATTAATTTAGCATAGCAAAGCATATCAATATATTTTGAAATACTGGCACCATTATTCTGTAAATAGAATTCATAGGAAATCAGTGCAGCGGCTTGAGATTCCGACCTGCCGTGTTTACACTTGTTCGATTCTCGCTCGTCTTACCGCGCGCGCCGCGCCTCACCGAACGGTCTTCAGCTCACAATCAGCTGATTCGGGCACACTCGTATAATACGTCATATAAAATATTCATCATACAGGATTGTATCTGTCTTAAACAGTACTACAACTTTTATTATATCGAAATATTTATATTGTTATAAACAAATTATGCATATTTTTCCGTTCGTTATAGTTTTTGTTAACAACTATTATGCTCACAATGGAGTTCGCTTTAAAGCATAAATTTGATAAATATTTGGTATGATTTATCTCCTGTAATTTATAAGATAAAAGAGGATGGCCACTTTTGGTGGGATACCATGTATATAGATATATTTAATTTTATTGATCTTATTACACACACGCAAAACGCATATATATATATATATATATATATATATATATATAAATTAATTACGGAAAATAATTTAAATATAATAAGCAAATAAAATTTGTTTATTTACATTTAATTACATTTTTAAAGAAACTAAATTTCCAGAAACTTGATTATAAAATCCCCTCTAAATAATTATGAGACAATTATTTTACACTTACTTTCATTTATTATTCTTTTAAATTTCAGAGAATTTGTGTAATTAAATTTTTTTAAATTGAAATCCTGATATAAAAGGAACAGTTAAATAAAATGATTGATAAATAAATCTATATTTATTTATAATATTTAACTTTAATTTCTCTATCTATTAGTCTATTAAAATTCTATTAACTAAACTTTAATTATTATTTAATTTTACTTACTTATATCTGTTAATTACATAATTATTTAATTATGCATATATATATATATATATATATATACATATAATATATATATATATACATATATATCTATGCGTATTATTCAATAATTATATGTAATTAACAGGTATAAGTAAATAAAATTAAATAATAATTAAAGTTTAGTTAATAGAATTTTAATAGACTAATAGATAGAGAAATTAAAGTTAAATATTATAAATAAATATAGATTTATTTATCAATCATTTTATTTAACTGTTCCTTTTATATCAGTGTCATAATTATTTAGAGGGGATTTTATAATCAAGTTTTTGGAAATTTAGTTTCTTTAATACAAATAAACAAATTTTATTTGCTTATTATATTTAAATTATTTCCTGTAATTAATTTATTATGACAATTTGACAAAAATTATATACAATATTTTCAAATATTTAGTACTACATATACATATATATATATATATATATATATATATATATATATATATATATATATATATATATATATATATATATATATATATATATATAAGCAATTAAAGTATGTAAATTACAATTTTTTTAAAAGAAATTAAATATAATTTTATAATTAAAAATATTTTTATAGTGATCTTGAGATTAAAAGAAAAAGAACTAAAATTATTAATAAATATTTAAATTTATATATATTTATATTGCTTTAATTTAATTTTAATTATTAATATGTATATATATATTAGGTGTACAAATAAGTTTCCGCCGTTTTTTATCAAAAATTGGGCATTTATTGTGAAAGAACGGAACCTAATGTTTTATTTGAAGTATTGTCCATCGCTTGCCACTACTTTTTCCCATCTTTCTGGCAGCATACGGATACCGCGTCGGAAGAATGCTTCATCTTTCGAGGCTATCCACGAATCGACCCAATTTTTGGTATCTTCATATGATGTGAAGTGTTGCTCAGACAGGCCATGCGCCATCGATCTAAACATGTGGAAATCAGAAGGAGCAATGTCTGGTGAATACGGCGGGTGGGGTAAAACTTACCAATTGAGTGTTTCCAAATAGGTTTTGACCGGCGCCGCAACATGTGGACGAACATTATCATGCGGGAGAATAACTTTGTCGTGTCTGGAGTAGTGGGCGCGCTTTTCCTTGAGTGCTCGACTCAATCTCATCAATTGTGTTCGGTAGACAGCCCCAGTAATGATTTCGTTCGGTTTGAGCAACTCATAATACACGACACCAAGCTGATCCCACCAAATGCATAACAAGAGTTTTTTTCCATGAATATTTGGCTTAGCTGTAGATGTTGAAGCATGGCCAGGTGGTCCCCATGATTTCTTCCTTTTTGGATTATCATAGTGGATCAATTTTTCATCACCAGTGACTATACGGTGCAGAAAACCCTTTCGTTTATGCCTGGCAAGCAGCATTTCACATGTGAACAATCGGCGTTCAACGTTTCTCGGCGTCAGTTCATATGGAACCCAATTTCCTTGTTTTTGAATCAATCCCTATGATTTCAACCGATGTGAAATTGCTTGTTGAGTCACTCCCAATGTAAGTGCAAGTTCTTCTTGCGTTTGGCACGAATCTTGATCCAATAATGCTTCCAATTCCGCGTCTTCATACACTTTCGGCCTTCCGCTACGTTCTTTGTCTTCGATGTCAAATTCACCGTTCTTAAACTTTTGAAACCACTCACGACAACTTCTCTCACTTAAGGCAACCTCACCATATGCTTCTACAAGCAATCGATACGCCTCAGCTGCAGATTTCTTCAAATTGAAGAAGTAAATCAAAAGTTCCCGCAAATGACGCTTATTCGGCTCAAAACTCTACATTTTCGCACACAAAAAAGAATATATTATACTGATAAAAAATCACTAATATTTTAAGGTTATGTTATTGACTGATGTCCAATCTTACGATAAGGACGTTTTACATCTGACAATTTTAACCATAACTTACTGGTGGCGCCAACTTTTGTCAAACGGCGGAAACTTATTTGTACACCTAATACAATATGTATATGAAAATAATGTCAAAAATATAACAATTTCTGAAAAATAAGAACTTAATCTTTTGCTTATCTTTATATTTAACTGAAAATTGATTATATTTATTTTGTAATAGTAGATAGTGCCACAGTAGTTAGTTAGCCAGAGGCGATCAATTCATGAGCTGGTTGTTGACAAAAATATTTCCCACCAAATGCGTTTTGCATGTGCGCTTTGGTTGAAAAATGTCTCCCAGAAGCGATCAAATCGTGAGCTGTTTGTTGACAGAAATATTTCCCACCAAATGCGGTTTGCATGTGCGCTTTGGTTGAAAAATGTCTCCCAGAAGCGATCAAGTCGTGAGCTGGTTATTAACAGAAATATTTCCCACCAAATGCGTTTTGCATGTGCGCTTTGGTTATTACAAAATATTTAAAAGACAATTATGTTGTCAAAACATTATCTATTGTATTATAATAATTAATATTATTATTAATATTAATTTTCAGTACCAATTATATAAGGTTTTATAAACAAAAGACTTATTTTTCAGAGATTATATTTTTTGAATTCCAAAACGATAAAATAAATG
Source organism: Formica aquilonia x Formica polyctena (assembly GCA_907163055.1). Taxonomy (NCBI): domain Eukaryota; kingdom Metazoa; phylum Arthropoda; class Insecta; order Hymenoptera; family Formicidae; genus Formica; species Formica aquilonia x Formica polyctena. The sequence continues at coordinate 62,275 of CAJQTV010000558.1, forward strand.
ACATATCTTTTGATAGCAATGTTTTACAAAATACTTATACATTTATTTTTCTTTGCAGGCGACAGTTATTGCAACTGGTAGAAAGCCAGGAGGCAAATGACTCCAGGGACACTAGTATTGCTAAGGGTACTAATAACGAATCCATCGATTACCAGAAATCGGTGGAATCACTTCCCGATACGATGGATTACAAAGTTAGTATCCAAACAATGCAGTGCCTGGAGTCAACTTCAAATACAGGTATGTGTTATGTAGAAAATGTAGAACTTTGCGAAGATAACAATAATTTTGTTATCGAAAATGGCCTTCTGGATACAAATCGTATCCAGGAAAGCATGCCTGAAGGCCGTCGCATTGTCGACATTGCTTTTCTGTGGAATGAAATCCACAGAACATTCGATAATCATGCGCGAGGGATAGAGTGCCGATTTAAAGATTGGAAACTCATTAATTCTCGTCGCCGTGGGTTAATGACGCAGTTGTTCTTCAAGTGCCAAATGTGCAATTATGAAGCAAACATCTGGTCAGAACCCACAGAGCCAGAAACATTGGACGTTAATACGGCTGTTGTAGCAGGAATTGTTACAGTTGGAATCGGCTTTGCCCAGCTGGAAGAGCTGTGTGCAGCCATGAATATTCCATGTATGTCCGATAAAACTTACATCAAATATTGAGAAAATGTAATCAATGATTTTGAGAAAACAGCTGTGGAAAATATGAAAATGGCTGGCGAAGTTGAAAAGCAACTCGCTCTCGAAAGAAAAGAAACTATAAACGGTATTCCGTACATAACTGTTGTAGCGGATGGTAGTAGGATGAAGAGATTGTACGGCAACGCTTACCGCACAAAAAAGGTTCTATTCGTCAGAATCCGCAATAAATTTTGCATGATATGTGATATAGCGGAACGAAACAGAATCGAACCAAGAGATCATAAATGCTATAAATATTTCGATCGCAAGCTCCACAAGTATGGAGAGCGACGCCATTGCAGAAGGCTTTAAAAGTAGCCTGGAAATGCATGGAATGATTTATAGAACGGTTATTGCCGATGGTGATAGTAGCGTATATCAGACTATCGTTGATACTAGACCATATAGCTAACAAATGATAACCGTGAAAAAAATTGAATGTACGAATCATTTGCTTCGCAATCTATGCAAAAAGTTAAGGGCTGTAGCAGAGACAACTCAGCCAAAAATGCAAAGAAAGCGTGGTTTCGTGCAGCTACGAAATGTTGTAAAAAGCAACATTTTGAAAATACGAAAAGAGATGATTAAAGCAATCGATTTGCAAAGAGAAGAAGAGCAACCTGACCATTATAAGGCAATGGAATTACAAAAAGATATCTTAAATATTCCTAGCCATATATTTGGTGAACATAAACGATGTAACGAACGCGATCGTATATGTGACCGTGATGAAACAAAGAAAAATTATGTACCATATCTCAAGTTGTACGGTCTTTACCAAAAAGTAGAGAGTGCTATCGTATATTGAAGCGCTTATTCCGATAGCTTGTTGCTGAAATTCACCAACAATCCTGCAGAATCGTTCAACTCGATAATCTGCAAAGAAATTGGTAGAAAGCGCATCAATTTTGGTAACCGAGGCTCCTACAATGCTAGAATTGCGGGGGCAGTTGTGCAATATAATAGGCAACAAGTTCTCACGCAAGTGCATAAAAGCATATGTAAAAATGTTCCTCCCATTGTCGAGACTCTGGAAAAGCGACGACAAGCAAAAGTTGCAAAAACCAGAGAATCTTGGGAAATGAATGGAAGGCAAAAGAAATTTAAACGGGAATCGGGAACAGATTGTCATTACGGCCCGCAATCATAAAAACCAGATCTTCCACCCGATGTTTTTGAGCAACTTCGAAAAAATCATTTGGAAAAGTTGTTTAAAAATGGGCAAAATTGGAGACAAATTGAACGTGATACAATGGAGCAAAATGAATCGGATTTGTGGCATTCATTGAGACACGAAATGTTGACAGCGTCTAATTTTGGAATCATATGTCGCATGAGACCGACAACGTCTTGCGCCGCGACTGTGAAGAACATTTTATTTCCTCCCTCTATCGATACCGCGGCTATGAAATATGGTCGCAAGATGAAAAAAATTGCAAAAAAAGAATTGGCCGTAACACTGAACAAGGAGATTAAAACTTGCGGATTATTCATTCATATTGAAAATCCATGCTTGGGTGCTTCTCCTGACGGACTCATAGATGAAGATGGTCTGGTAGAAATAAAATGTCCTCTGTCAGCTGAACATTTAACAGCGAAAGAGGCCATAAAGACGCTGCCTCAACTAAAAGGCATCTTTGATAAGAACAATGCAGATAAAATGAATCGGAATCACCGATTTTTCTATCAAGTTCAAGGCCAGTTAAATATAACGCAGCGAGATTATTGTATTTTCGCTGTGTGGACGCCAAAAAGCTTGAAAATAATACGTGTAAATAGGGATAATGTATTCTGAAGTAATCAAATGCTGCCCTCTTTAACATGTTTTTATTACGATTGCATGCTTCCAGAAATCTTGGATAGTCGGCATAATAGATATATGCCAATTAGAAATCCAAGATATATAATAGAAACTCAACAAAAAGTAGGCAAAAAAATAATTAATCGAAAAAGTCTTCGACAATGTAATATAGAAGACGAAAATATTATCGACGAAAATAAATATTTCGAATCGAATATTGTTCCAATGGAAGCAACTATTACTGCTGTTACTGCTCTAAGTGCAGAACAAGATGACGATTGCATCGTTGTTAGTTACTCACAAAATGAAGAAGAGCTAACTGAAGACGACATGGCAAGACAAAAAGAATTTCTCGATAACTCGATTGCTCCTTTTTATTTACTAAAGGATAACGTATTACCTGAATATAGCAAAATAAACGACGAATCATTAGACCTATTTTTACGCGTCGTAAAGGACATTCTACAATGGCAGTAGGCAGTACAGAGTGAGGAGTAAGATTTTAAGAGTTGGTTTTAAGAGCAAATGGGAATTGCCCATTTCGTTACTCTCGGTCTTTACATCACTAAAAACAGTATACTCTCCTACTCCTACAGCCTTGTTACTGCCATTGTAGACTGCCCTTAAGAGATAATTCTCCTTTTGAAACACAAAGTGTGCTATATTTGGAATATCTTCATATAATTGAAGCAAGTCGTAGTGACAAAAGCTTACAAATTATTGGAGGAAATTGCAATGATCACTGGCGATGTATATTTTTTGACGGCACCAAACTTCGAGTGTACGACAATCTACCCAGTTGTACATACGATAAATTGGTGTCTAAAGAAAAAAATTACATTCATCGTCGTTATCCACAAATAAGTGCAAATAATATAATATTTGAAAAGACTTAAGTACAACCTAATAGCACATGTTGTGGAATTTATGCTGCAGCTTTCGCTACAACTATAGCCTTAGGAGGAAATCCTTCTAATGAGAAATATTCCAATAACGTGGAATATATTAGGCAACATTTTCTTAAAATTGTAGCAGAAAATAAATTGCTGCCTTTTCCAAAATAAAAAAAATTTATCATTATCCGATAAATTTATCGTTATATTGCAATGAATATTGTTGGAAAAAGATGCCTCAATGCAAATGTCTCGTTTGCAATAAAATCGGAGAGACGAAAAAAAACATTATGGTTGCGTTCTCACGGGATTGGGCGATGGAGGGGCCCATTCGATCCTCGATATCTGATATAATATCGAAATATTATATCATATAATTTTCTGTTATCTCGATGTGCTTATGAAGCAGAAAATATATTGTGACTGTTTGTAAATATTACAAATATATAATTATACAAAGTTTAAAAATTTGCATAATATATTTTGCATTATTATTTGCTTTCCAATATATCTATTTAGCAAACAAGTCATAAATTGTGACTTGTAAGAAATTATACACAATTATTGCTAATATCCTTTATATATACAGTGTTGTGCCTCCGTGGAAACACAGCGAATTTTTGGGGATCGTTGGCCAAATTAGAACTAAGGAGTTCGGAATCGGGCAGGATCGTCTCGCCGTGTCAACAATTTTGTAGTAGTTGTAGAAATAAAGTCATTTATTCGTATACATCGGCTTTAAATCTTCTTGTCTTTCTCGCACTTCAACTCGGCTTATCGTGGTATAGAATTGCTGCGCGTGCCTGATATCGCGGCTGCCGTCGCGAGATCAGCTGGGACGCTCTTTTTATTAAAATGATTTCAATTGTTCGTCTTCCTCGGCTTCGAGTTATAGTCGGAAGACGTTAAATAATATTTAATAATTAATAATTATGCTAATTTGGTTATAGCCGTTTTGGGCTATAACATCCCTCCCCCGTTGAAAAAAGAAAAACGGGGGTACAACGTTTTTCTTTAGTTATACCCTTTCTTATTCTAACGAATACATTATTTTTCCCGTATATAATATTTGTTATAATCGTTTCTTACTATTTAAAATCGCGTACTTAGACTACGCTTTAGTATAGGTCTTGGGAGTCCGTATACGTGGTTCTTCATCGTATATCCTGACCAATGGTCGTTTCATTCTCCTCTTTTTATTTTTTATAATTATATATGTTATAATGGCTATTATAATTATTGTTATGATTCCGTTTGTAGCCATTGGATAAACAAATTGTTTTTGAACAAAGAAGTTCTGTTCGTTGTCTTGTAGATTATTATTTAATTCTTCTAGTTTATTTTTTAATTTTATTAATTCTGTTCGGTGTAGCGTTACGTTTTCTAGTGTGTCGTTATCGTGTGTCTTGTATATCTGTAGAAGCGTGATATTTATTTCTGGTAAATAGGTTTCTATATTTGATTCGTATACTGTTTTTATTGACTGTAACGTCATATCTGTTGTCGTTAATTTACATTTTCTATTTAATGTAATTTTTCCTGTATTTTTAATTATTCTTTTTTGTTCGTGTCGATTATCGCATTGTATCGTTATCTGTTGGTCGGTCGCGGTCGCATATAACCAAGTGTGCGGTTGTCGTAGTGTTGTCCAGATCGCATTTTTCGAGCTTATCAATTGTGTGTTACAACTGTGTTGTCGTGATAGTGTATACATTTGTGTTTCGCACGGTGCGTTTTGATTCATGCGATATATCGGTATCGTATTTTCACACGTGTATTTGGAATTTATTTCTATACAATTTTTTAAATCGCTTTCCGTTATTCTAAGATAAGTTAATTTTTCCTTATCTATTGCAATTATTTTATTATTTATTTCGGTTACGGTAAATATGTTATTATTCATTAGAACGGGAAATGTAATTACATTTATAATATCGTAACTCGGTTGTGTAATTAATGGGAATCGCAATATGGTGTAAACATTTCTTTTATCGTAGAACGCGCTTATTTTGGTATATTCTTCTATCGCTAGCCAATCTTCCGCGTGAACTTTAAACGGGAAATACATTCCTTGTTGTAATTGTTGCGTTGCTTCTTTTAAATGTGTAATAATCGTTTCTATCGGCATTAATTTCGGATGCATTGCTCCTTTGCGTATGTTACGTCTAGACTCAAATAAAGGAAGAGTCAGCGGGAGGGCGTAACCTGCTTACCTCTAGACAAACGCTAGACGATGCGTGTCCTAGAGTCGAACCAGGAACAGACCAGGGCCCCAGATAAATCAACGACCGGAAGGGTCGCTCTTACTCTATCGAAAGGCCGTTCGCTCGATGGTCCCTTTTCTGGTAAAGGAACTGAATCCTTATTACCCGGGATGGGACCTTGTGCGATTTCGTGCAACAGGAAGGAGGTCGGGTTAATAAATTGTTCGCATTTAAAATCTAACTTTACATTTATTCAAAAAAAATAAAACGAATAATTTTAAAAGATACAATTTAATAATGAATCATCTGATTCAATTTAATAGACTGTTATTGTAAAAGAACTTGCTTAAGATCTAATATGTTTGTGTGTAAATGTGTGTATGTGGATGAAAATTGAGTTCTCGCGGGTGTTACAAAAATACGGAGGACATCAACCGGAATTGAGCGGGGAAACTAAAATTTAAATTCCGGTTGGAAATTTACAATAACAGGTTTTAGAAAAATTACATGAAATAAAAGTGTGAGTAGAATGATGAGGATAGAAAAATTATTAATTCGCGGACGCTCGAGCCAATTCCTTCTTAAGCCGCCTATTGCGACGATTCCGCGAACATCTGATAGCCGCTCGCGAAGATTGTTTTTGTCTTTCCACTAAGGAAAGAATAATGATGAATAATAATATATTGTAGAAGCTATGTCGCTATATAGTCGCTAGAAAATCTCTAATTTGAGAAATAATTCTTGGAGTTTTTTCTTTATTTGATTAATAAAAATTCTTAAATCCAGAGAGAAAGGAAAGAAAGTTTATATATTTATCCTTGTAACAAGAATATATATACATACATATATATATATATATATATATATATATATATATATATATTTATTTATTTATTAAAAATAATGAAAATTAAAGAAGGAAAGATTTGACTGAATGTGACAAGTGAAATCACGGATCGCTCTGCTGAATGCAGGTGATCCCTGGTGACAAACAAGAAATCGCGAGTCGCTCTGTAAGGTACAGGTGGCCCTTGGCGACGAAAGAATATCACGAGTCGCTCTGTTAAATACAGGTGACCCTAGATGACAGGTGGGAAGTTGCGAGTCGCTCTGTAAAATACAGGTGACCCTTAACATTAGATAGGAAACCGCGAGTCGCGCTGTAAAGTACAGGTGAACCTTGGCGACGGAAGAATACCACGAGTCGCTCTGTTAAATACAGGTGACCCTTGATGACAGGTAGAAAGTTGCGAGTCGCTCTGTAAAACACAGGTGACCCTTAACAATAGATAGGAAACCGCGAGTCGCGCTGTAAAGTACAGGTGACCCTTGGCGACGGAAGAATATCACGAGTCGCTCTGTTAAATACAGGTGACCCTTAACAATAGATAGGAACCCGCGAGTCGCGCTGTAAAGTACAGGTGACCCTTGGCGACGGAAGAATATCACGAGTCGCTCTGTTAAATACAGGTGACCCTTGATGACAGGTAATATAAAGAAAGAGGAGATCCAAGGTAATATTTCAGAGAAGGGGTTAAAAGAACTAAAGAAGAGAAGCCCGAATAGGGAAGTTAGTTAAGATTTAAAGTAAATGATTGAAGTTATTAATTGATTCATTATAATTAATAATCCAAGAATTATTTCAAACGTACAAATGTAAAAGAAAAAGGAAATAGAGTTAAGAACATTCAAAACACTTACTACTTATCGAGTGCGTTGGTAACAAAAAGATTAGATAATGGAAGGCTCCTACGGGCGAGAGGAGTTTCGATGAATCGACTCGACTTGGGTGATTGGAATGCGGGCTCGCAATCGCTGCTGCAGTCGCTTGGCACAAGATCTTCTAGATTTGCACTAAGTGTCTAAATTTTTGCACCAAACAACGCGGTTTAGAAACACTTAGAGTTTGTATAAAATTTTAAGAATTGAAGTCGAAGTAATTATAACTGTAATAAATGTGAACTAACTGATTGACTAATGAACTGAAACTGTAATACTGTAATTAAACGGAATTGTAAATGTAAAGATCCGAACTGTCTAATGAACTGAGCTGAACTGAAACTGAATTGAAACTGAATGAAGAAATACTGAATGATCAATGAGCCGCGAGGAAAGATTCGGAGTATATTAAGCCCTTTGCTCCTCCTCTCCATTGGTTTTGTTAATATTTTTCGCGAATTGAATTTTTTATTCACGCCCTCCGATGTTGCTGGGAGGCGTTGCCCTTTAGCATAGGAGGTGTTAGAACCTTAGGTATTAATGAAGGCTTTTGTTTATAGAATTAGCTTTCGCCCAATGGAGAGTTGTTGCAATTTGAGTTAGAGTTATGCCTTTTATTATCTACTTAAGTTTTATCTTAGGTAGATATCGTGTAACGGAGATCTATCAGGCGAGCACATATGATATCATTTTTAATGTCCGTTTCGGTTTTTATTTTTTTATTTAGATTCCTGGTACCGAAATTGTTTATTACGAGAGCTGTGAACCATAATTTAGATTAGTAAGAGAATTTGTCACCCAAGCTTTTAGTGGTTGATTAATTTGCTTATTTCTTAGATCAGATATGCTCTAGTTTCCTGTTTGTATCATATATCCTCTCAATTTTTGTTTCCGAAAAGTTTATCTTGCCTTTCAGTTTCCATTTGTTTATTTCAAGGCGTAATGCGGACTCCGTGAGACTCGCGGTCCGTCGGCTGTTCCAGCTGACGAGTATCCTGTAATATTATATACTTTAGTTTTATATCCCGTGAGTATCATTGTTATCGGTTAGTATTCTTTTTCTGAGGCTGCGATTCTGCGATTCTGCTGCAGGCTCTTCTGCGGACCGTCGCGTTTTCGTTTAGTCTCCTACCGATTTTTATACGGTCGACAGCGTACGATAATTTGTTAATATTTTACACTATGTCGGCTGACAATGAATCCGGTGATTATCGTCGAGTCCTGGTTTGCGGACCGGAGTTGCCCCTCGATCCTTTCGAGCGAGCTTGTGCGGCCGTGTACCGTAGTTTGGAGCCATATTCGCTCCGTATTACTATCGATACTGTAAGTGTTGATCGTATAGTGGAGGAGGTGGTGCCGTATCCGCGCAGTAATTTGTGTTTTTTGGGGATGGAGTTGGGCATTGCTCGCCTTTATGATGATCGTCGGTTCGAGGATCTTCGTTTACCTGCGGTCTTTATTCCTCGAGGTCGTGGGCTACTGGGTCCACTAGTTGGTAGAAGCCACTTCCGGCGGGGAAATTTTCCTGGAGGTCGCGTCTGTGGAGAAATGGATCACGCCTCTGTGGAGGACTTTCGTCGTTTTTTTTGAGCGGGTGAGGTGTCCCGGTCGTTCCCGCAACGAATAAGGTAAGTTTATTTTAATTTTCGATAAATTGCTTCAGCTTATTTGTGTGCATGCGGATTGCTTTTCTCCCCTTTTTTATCGTGTAATTTACGTCTGAATTCTTTTCAATTATCGTGTACGGTCCGATCCATAAAGATTCGAGTTTTTTAGATCGTCCGCGTCGGAGTGTCTCGTCGTACACTAATACTTTGTCACCGACTTTAAATTTTATTTCTCTAATATTTTTATCGTACTGTTGTTTAGCTTTAATTTTTTCTTCTTTAACATGCTCTTTTGCGAGCTGATTTGTTGCCCGTAGTCTTTCTTTTAATTCTTGCGCGTAATCGTCGTAATTATATGTCGGCTTAGGCGGTCTCGTCAGTGCCGTAGGTAGATCGGCTTGGTGCCCGTAGACTAGTTCAAAGGGTGTATATCCCGTAGCTGTGTGTGGCGTAGTATTATACGTGAACATTGCGAAAGGTATCCATTCGTCCCAGTCTGTCTGGTCGTCATTTATATAATGTCTTAAATATTCGGCTTGTCTCATTATTGGTTTGTCTCATTATTCTGTACCTAAAAGTATTACGATAAAATTATCGAAAACTAAATATTTTACGAGATATTTTATTTTTTATATCAAAATATGTCAGATTAAAATATAAAATAACTCAAAAAGTACTTAATAAAAAAATACTTTATTATAGTGTTTTGGAAAGCTCTCGAGATAAGCTACAAGAATATGTAATAAAAAATTGGGGTTTCCATTTAAGAAATTGAAAGTGACCTTCATGTGACCTTCAAATGACTATCCAAGGTCACATTAATGGCACCATCTTATGTCCCCCTTCGAACCAAACAACTTTTGTCCGAAACGTTTTTCCGTATCTTCCATATTTTTCGAGATATTTGACTGGCTCTTTCAAAATGGACCACCCTGTATATATATATATATATATATATATATATATATATATATATATATATATATGTTTGTCCAGGGGCAGTTTCCGAGACTTCTGACATTTTGTATAGGCAGATTCCAAGACATTTTGAATTACCAGACCAATCCTGGAAAAAATCTAGATCCTACGGCAGTTTCCAGGACGTCCTGGAATCTGCTGTATGATATATAATGGCAGATTCTGATATATAAGGGCAGATTCCGGGTCTGTACAAACAGATGTACGTACATTCAGATGTATATACAAATATATTGGCGTATTTAATTACTTATATTATAAAATTATTACATATAAAAGGATGAATAATGTATAAATATAGTCGACCTTTATATAAAAAGTTACAATAATTGATATATTCTTGTAATTTGTGCTCGAAACGTATAATTCAAATATTAACTTTTTCAAAGTGGAACGACAATTGCGAAAAAAGTCATTTTGCATTTTTCGATGTAATTATTGTGTTTTATTATTGAATAAAAGAAACAATCAAATAAGCCTTCAAGCATACTGAAATGTGCAATCCGCGTTGAATTAAAAATCATTTTCCGTTGCGCATTTCATGTTTGTCAATGTATTACAATTACAAAGTATAAGAGCAGATTTTTTTGACTGAAAATAGATATTGCTCACGTTAACGAATTGTAATAATATCCATACTTTATATAAGGTGTCCCAAAATTCAAGGATAATAAGATTGTAGCATAAAAATCCGTCAAAAATTAAATAATAAAAATATTTGCGATTTGTTATTTTAAACAGTAGTTTTTGATAAGAATTTAAAGCTAGTCAATCACAGACTATGTGTAGACGGTTTGTTTGTGAATCGTATGTGCGTCATTAATATTAGCGCGCACGCGACTTACGAATAGATGACTATTGTTTGATAAAGAACCCGAGAAGTGTCTGGTTTCGGGGGTGTCGGGCAGAACAGTTAATGATTCTCACACACAAAATCTGAGCCGTACTTCACTATTACTCGAGCGTTGATTTCTCGATGTATTCTTATAATTACAATAGTTCTTTAATTTGTCTTTGAGTAAACCGAAGAATCCGCCGAGGAATTCGAGAGAGACCGCAAGAGAATATTACGTCGATTTACGACGTACCGCGTGCTTCACACGATAACTGCGTACAAGGCCCCGGTGTCCCGAGACGGGATAGCACACACCTCACGCGCGTATGACTATTGAACTTGATGCTGTTAGTTTCCTTGAGATGACAAATGACTTTTTGAGACAACCGTAGTAGAGTTCACTTGAGCAGAGCCGCGAGTATATAACCGAATTCAGAGAGCTTAAAAACTGTTCTAAAGGCAACGTGCGTCACGATAGACTGGTACTCACAGAATGATCGAGGATTTCTGGAAGGGTCGATATCGACGCAGGAGCGCGGATAAGGTCCTGAGAGCGTGCTTATGATTGGGTGATAACATAGCGCGAGACTAGTTAGATTGATAGGACAGGCTTCGGGATTGGGTCACGGCCGCGTACACAAGGAAAAAGGAGGAGAGAGAGAATGTTAAAGAAAAGGACCAGAATGAGTGAGATGCCGTTGAAGAGATTGAGTAAAAGGAGCGAGATTTTCTGAACATTCCGCCCGCCTTCTACAACAGCATTGAAGAATTATGATGTTGATGATGGTGAGGCCGGATCTGTTGCTGATTGCTCTGTGAGTAAGGGTTGATCTGGTGTCATCGGAAGCACTGCTAACTTGGTGATAGGCCGCTTGAGTTTTGTGGTGGCCGTCTTGAGGGTGACCACTCTGCAGAGACCGTCCGAACCAAGATGAAGTCGGGTGACCCGAGCAAGAGGTCATTTTGATGGAGGGAATCTCTCATCCGTGAGAAGTACGAGAGAGCCGACCTTGATTTGCGTGGAGGGATGATGCCATTTTGATATTGCAAGCTGACGTTGAAGACACTCAGCTGACCAACGCGACCAGAAGTGTTGGAGTTGCTGCTGAATGAGCTGCCACCGAGATAACCTGGTGAGGGGCACTGAGGAGAGAGATGGCTCAGGAATTGTAGTTGGGGCTGCCCCGATGAGGAAATGCCCGGGGGTGAGAGCTGCCAGGTCTTCCGGGTCGTCTGAAAGTGGGCACAATGGTCTGGAGTTAAGGACTGCCTCGATTTGGACTAGAAGAGTTGTAAGTTCTTCGTAGGTTAGGGCAATCTCGCCTATCATCCTTCGTAGGTGATGCTTGACCGATTTGACTGCGGCCTCCCATTTATCGCCGAAGTGGAGGGCTGCCGGGGGATTAAAGACCCAAGTGGTGCCGTCATGGGTTAGTAGCTGAGCGAGTTCCGAGAGTTCCTTTGATCCGGCGTTGAATAACCGCTTAAGAGATGTATCTGCTCCAAGAAAATTGTTTCCACAGTCGCTAAATAGAGTTTGGCAGATACCTCGCCGTCCCGTTAACCGCCGATATGCTGCGATGAATCCCTCTGTAGAGTAGTCCGTCACTGCCTCCAGATGAACCGCCGAAGTTGAGAAGCAAATAAAGATGGCTAACCAGCCTTTGTGACACTTAGCCCCTCGTCCTCGCCAAGTTTTGAGAGTGAGGGGGCCGGCGTAATCAACCCCTGTGTTAAGGAATGGACGAGATGGCAGTTGACCCATGAGTTGCTGTGCCCTTACGCCACGTTGTCGAGCACACCGAACGCAGCGGAGAATGTGAGATCTCACTGGGGCTCGGCCACCAACCAGTAAGCCTGGCGAAGATATGTCAAGGTTACCTGAGTTCCGCCGTGAAGAGTCCTTAGATGAGCGTCCGATATAATGAGTTGAGACAGATATGAATCCCGTGGCAAGATGGCTGGGTGCTTGCATTCAGGGTCCAATTGAAAATGCCTGAGTCGGCCTCCGACTCTGAGGATGCCCGAATGATCGATGAAGGCCGTAAACTTGGCGAGAGGATGAGACCTTGACAAGTGTGCTCCGCTTGAGATGATGGTCAGTTCTGATGAAAAGTGAGCCGATTGAACTGACCGAATCGAATACAGTCGTGAAACTTCTAGATCTGCAGGTGTGAGGGGTGTGGCCAGAGAGGACTGTGGTATACCCTTGAGGATCGAGCAACATCGTTGACAGTGAGCAGTAATCCGAAGCAGCCGTGTGAGTGATGAGTAACGATAGAGGAGCTCCCAGAGATGGTGTTGCTTTACCGTTGAGGAGGTGAGAAGGAGACCGGGCCGCTCCTCGAGAGTCGCCGTCGAATCTGACTGTGATGTGGTGCTTGGCCAATGTTGAGGAGACTGTGCTAACCATGAGGGACCATTCCACCAAAGATGGTGCCGAGAGAGTTGCGCGGAAAAGAGGCCGCGAGAAGCACAGTCTGCTGGGTTCTCCTTGCCGGGGATAAACCGCCAATGGCCTTGAGGTACGCGTTCTTGAATTGCCGCCACTCGATTACGAAGCCCTTCCAACGAGAAGGGTGACTGTTGATCCAGGTGAGCGATACTGATGAGTCCGTCCACATGTAGATTGGTATCTCCGTAAGCTCTAGGGTTCGTTGGACATAGCTGATGAGACGAGAGAGTAGAACTGCCGCCGTGAGTTCCAGCCGGGGAATGGTGAGTCGTTTGAGAGGTGCGACCTTGGTTTTGGCGCACACTAGTGTGATGATTGGCTCTGTCGTGTGAGGAATAACCTTAAGGTAAACTGCAGCCGCCATGGCGAGTTGCGAAGCGTCCGAGAATCCATGAAGCTCGACCATGGCTGACGGCGTGAGAGATATCCACCGAGGGATAGTGATGGAAGTCAGGTCAAACAGTTCTGAACGGAAGTGCGTCCACCGATGTCGAAGTGGCGGAGAGAGACAATCATCCCAACCAACCTTTTCCAGCCACAGTTCTTGGAGGAGCGTCTTTGCTCTAATGAGAACCGGAGATAGGAATCCAAGAGGATCAAAAAGTTGAGCTACCTCTGAGAGTATCGTCCGTTTTGTGATGACGGGCCGGGTAGAGGCTTTGCTCGAGAAGATGAATTGATCAGAATGAGGTTGCCATGTGAGTCCCAAAATTTTGCCTTGAGCGTTATCGAACGAGTGAGGCGTCGCGGCGGTGATGTCGGTAGGGAGAGCCTGGAGTAGTTCAGGATGATTGCTCTGCCACTTCGCCAGAGGAAAGCAGCCGGCCTTGCAGCGGTTCACTAGTTGGTGAGCGATGGAGGTCAGCTCCGGGAGAGTGTCGGCACCACCACAGATGTCGTCCACATACCTGCCCTTGAGAAAAGGAGAGACCGCCAGGGCGTAGTTCCTACCTTCGTCTTCGACTAGTTGGAGGAGAACGCGAACAGCCAAGAAGGGAGCTGATCGGGTGCCATATGTGACCGTCGTGAGTTGATACGGAATGATGTTGAGTTGATTGTCGACCCAGATAATCCGTTGAAGGTCCCAATCGGCAGGATGAACTTGGATTTAGCGGAACATCTTGGTGATGTCCGTGATAAAGATGTACCGGTGCCGTCGAACCCAGAGTAGAATATCAGGAATGTCTGGTTGGAGTTTTGCGCCCGTGTGCAAGATGTCGTTGAGAGATGATCCCGTACTGGTGAGGCTGGACCTGTTGAACACCACTCTCAATTTGGTGGTGATACTGTTATCTCTGAGGACACCATGGTGAGGTAGATAGAACACCGGTGATGGTTCTGGAGTAGAGGGGGGGAACCCTGACCATATGCTGAAATTCTTCGTACTCCAGAATGAATGATGAGTACAGTTTCTGATAGGTCGGATCTGTTGAGAGGCGCCGAAGTGTTCGTTGAAGGCAACGTTGAGCAGTTGACCGTGATTCCCCTAGTTGACTTGCCTGTAATTTGAGGGGGAGACGTACAAGCGTACGTATAGCGCCCTGCACGATCTCGCGAATGAGTGGCCTTGAATTGAGTCTCACACTCCTCTTCATCCGGGTTGAGCGGAGTGGTGGAGAGTGAAGGAACTTCTTCTTGAATCCAGAACTTTGTGAGGAGGTCGTGAAGCTCGTGATCCACTGCGACATGATTGGATCGGTGAACTGCCGTAGTTGGTGCCGAGGTCGGACCGAGAACGATCCATCCGAAAATTGTGAGTTGAGCAATGGGCTCCTCCTCAGATCCTTTGATGATATCGAGCTGGATAATTGGCCCGTAGGAATCGGCGCCGAGGATTAAATTTATGGGTCCGGGGGTGAGAAAATCCGTATCCGCCAGCTGGAGTCCGTAAAGATGAGGCCAGTGATATTCTGTTGTCATCATAGACGGAAGTGAGGTTGTTAGCTTCTTGAGGATGTAGGCAGTAACACTGATAGATTGCGAAGAATGAATTGAGTGAAGTGTTAGCGGGACAACACCTCGAATTCGTTCCAAATGAGATCCACCGATACCGATGATGGGGATAGAGGCGTGCCGTCGAGGTATCTGGAGTGTGCTGATGAGTTGCCCGGAAGCGAAGGTGAGTTCCGATCCGGGATCGATAAGTATCCTAATTGAGTGAGGAGAGCCGTCAGGCGATCGGATGATCGCGCAACAAGTAGCGAGTAAGACTGCCGGGCGAGTGAGGATTGCCGAGTGAGATTGAGAAAGGACCGAGTGCGAGAGTCACTCTGAAGCCGATGTGCTGGTGCTCTTGGATGGTGAGGCCGGCGCCGACGTCTGCGTAGCCGTGGTTGATGGTGTCACCTTATCTTGCATCGTTGACAAACGTGGGGGCGGTTGACTGTCCATGTGTATCATCGTGTGATGCTTGTTGCCGCATTCTCTGCACCTCTTCAGATTTTGATAGGCGACTGCGTTATGCCTGCCCAAGCAATTAAAGCAGAGGCGCTTATCGATTACAATGTTTCGCCGCAGATGAGCAGACATATCTCTGAAACGAGGGCAAGAGACAATGTAATGAGAGCCAGAGCACAGTGCACATCCGGAGGTTTCCGAGATCCCGGAGGGGGGTGAGATGGCCACATGAGCGGTGACCGCCGACGTTTTGCTGGTCTGTCGTGGTGCCAGTGATGCTGGTTTGTCCGCTGGAGAAGAGCTTGACGTTCCAAACTCCATACTCTCCATAGCTCGGGCGCGGCCGGTGAGGAATGTGCGAAGATCTTTGTAGGTTGGGGGGTCAGTGGTGGAGCCAAGTTTGACTTCCCAAGCCTCTCGGGTGCTTGGGTCGAGTCGCTGAACCGTGAGATGCACCAGGAGATGGTCCCAATGCTGAACCGGAACTCCGAGAGACTCCAAGGCATTGAGTGCTTCCGTTGTGGTGTTGAGGAGGGAGTGGAGCTCCTTGGCCGACCGCTGCGAGATTGTCTTGGTGCGAAATAATCGGGCCACCTGAGCCGAAATGAGAAGCCGCTTGTTTTCATAGCGGCTGACGAGCAAGTCCCAAGCCGAGGCAAATGAGTCCTCCGATACTGGCAAGTTGGAGATGAGTTGAACCGCCTCGCCCATGAGGCTGATCCAGAGATAGTGCATTTTGTCGACGTTAGAGATGTCCGCATTCCGTCCAACTAATGATGAGAATAAGTCGTGAAACGGCCTCCACGCTGAGAAATCACCCGAGAATTGCGGAAGCGTGATTTCCGGAAGATGTCGTCGCGCTGACGTTTGCCCCCCAATTGAGAGGTTGGCTAGTTGCGAGCCCGAGAGGGGGTGAGTTCTTTCCTTCTCCTCAATCTGAGTGAGCAAGGCGGTCTTCGCGTCGGCATAATATAGTAGACACTGATCATACACCTTTTTTTTGAAGTAACCGTGATCTAGTAGGAGCTCCGCCTTGGATTCCGCCATCCGTTCGTGAGTGGCTTCGAACTTCTGCCAGTTGTTATCGATGAGGTCAAGTTTCACCTTGAGCATTTGAAGTTGAAGAGTGGGGAACGTCGGTTCCTTACACTCGAGAGCCACCGACTTGATGTACGTGTGCCGATTCATTTGCAGAGAGATTTTCGCTTTGAGGTTGGACATGATGATGGATGAAATCGCCGTTACCGATGAAAACACCACTGGAAGCGACCCACGAGAGAGAAAGAGAAGTTCCGACAGACGATGAGAATATCCGAAAATGCGAGAGAGAGGTCCGTATACCGCGCACGAGCTCACAATGTCCGAGTGAGAGAGAAGGCGCTAACGATTATAGAGACCGGTGACCGGTCGTCGTATATTCACAAGATGGCCGAAGACCGTCAAAGGAGCGAGAGAGAACGCCGTACACGTAGCGAGGATCCGTTGCCGAGCGCCCGAGTCCGTCCGGGCGTCGCCGGACACGAACGAGTAACCGAGCGCGACGGATGTCGGAGAGAGAGAGTGAGAGCGCACTACGGGCGGCGACGATCGCTTGCCGAGCGCCCGAATCCGTCCGAGCGTCGCCGAACACGCACGAGTAACCGAGCGCGAGTCGGAGAGAGACAGGGAGAGCACGACGAGGATCGTTCTCGAACTTTCGCCGGTAGCACGTGGAAGCACACACGATTTTCTTAATCCGCACACAGAGATGTTTGTTACCGCACCCACTGATCCGGCTCGAAGGACCAAAAAATGTTTGATAAAGGATCCGAGAAGTGTCTGGTTTCGGGGGTGTCGGGCAGAACAGTTAATGATTCTCACACACAAAATCTGAGCCGTACTTCACTATTACTCGAGCGTTGATTTCTCGATGTATTCTTATAATTACAATAGTTCTTTAATTTGTCTTTGAGTAAACCGAAGAATCCGCCGAGGAATTCGAGAGAGACCGCAAGAGAATATTACGTCAATTTACGACGTACCGCGTGCTTCACACAATAACTGCGTACAAGGCCCCGGTGTCCCGAGACGGGATAGCACACACCTCACGCGCGTATGACTATTGAACTTGATGCTGTTAATTTCCTTGAGATGACAAATGACCTTTTGAGACAACCGTAGTAGAGTTCACTTGAGCAGAGCCGCGAGTATATAACCGAATTCAGAGAGCTTAAAAACTGTTCTAAAGGCAACGTGCGTCACGATAGACTGGTACTCACAGAATGATCGAGGATTTCTGGAAGGGTCGATATCGACGCAGGAGCGCGGATAAGGTCCTGAGAGCGTGCTTATGATTGGGTGATAACATAGCGCGAGACTAGTTAGATTGATAGGACAGGCTTTGGGATTGGGTCATGGCCGCGTACACGAGGAAAAAGGAGGAGAGAGAGAATGTTAAAGAGAAGGATCAGAGTGAGTGAGATGCCGTTGAAGAGATTGAGTAAAAGGAGCGAGATTTTCTGAACAACTATAAAAACCTTTGACTGTATAAGAATAGACCGCTAATAGCTAACTTCACGCCTGTTCCAATGTCTACAGCGACACCAGTACCCAAGAACTAAAATAATGTACAGTTTGTGCCATCAGGTTAGGCTAGCTGTCGGTCTGTTGTGAGCGTACTTATACAATAGTCAAAGGATACAACCAAAGAATACAACGTAGTTACAATTCGTGGAACGTATCTGTAGGAAAGAAGCAAGAATGACAATTTATTGCTTTGTTGAAGGCTGTAGTAGTACTACATATATAAGCCAAAATCGACCGAAAGATAGAGAACATCTCACGTTTTACCAAAAAAACAATTCACTTTAAGTAGGCTTCTAATAAGCCTACAATTTTCGGGGTCCTTTCATATTGTGCTGTTATCATATTAAAGCGATATATCCTTATGTTTTAAAATGTAGTAAGTTTATTAGCATTTTTGAAATTACGGCATGTTCCGGGACCGATAAAATTTTTTTTTTTACATTATGGTGCCTATCTTTCTAAATATATAAATTTTAATTTTGAACTAATAAAGACTACTTCGGAAGATATTTCAATTATATAACTAGATGTTAAGAGCTGATATTTGGATTAAAATGATCTTAAGATTATTAGTTAGAAAGTTTGTTTCTTTCTTCTCTCAGTATTACAATAAATCAACAATTTTAATTTGACTGGGTTTTCATTACTTCTATCGTTTTATATATATAAATCCTGTTTCTAATAAATACTAATCCAATGAGAGGCCTGTTCTTGAATCGAACAGTTTGGGCAGTTTATCATTAATTCATATATAATAATACAATCAGTATTAGCTAAATTTTAATGATAATGATTAAAAAATTGAGACGCGCTTTCATTAATTATATTATTTTATATATATTAATAATGAACTACCCAATTATTTAGCTCAAATAGGCCTTCCACTGTTTTTATTGGTTAATATAATGAGCTTGAGGTATTAAATGATATCTGATAAATACTACTTCGAAAGATGATATTTTAATTATATAACTAGATGTTAAGAGCTGATCTCTGAACTAAAATGATTTCAAGATTGTAAGTTAGAAAGTTAATTTATCTTTTCTCTCGATATTACAATGATATCAATGATTTTAATTTGACTGGATTTTTATTATTTTACATTAAGACTTTTACATTAAGAAATTTTTATTTTAAGTAGCCTTCTAGTAAGCCTACAATTTTCGAGGTTCTTTCATATTGTGCTGTTATCATATTAAAGCAATATATTCTTATGTTTTAAAATATGGTAAGTTTATTTGCATTTTTGAACATACGGCATGTTCCGGGACCGATAAAATTTTTTTTTAAATTGTAGTGTCTATCTTTCTAAATATATAAATTTTAATTTTGAACTAATAAAGACTACTCCAAAAGATCATATTTCAGTTATATAACTAGAAGAAGAGAAAACCGGAATTTAATTTTTAGACAGGTAAGGTGACAAAATTATGACCAGTAAAGAACATTTTTTCTCAACGTAATTTCCATTTACGTTACAGCATTTTTGCCATCGACGTATTAATGCGTTAATACCGACAGAATAAAAGGAAATGTCCTGATGTCTGGACCACTGTAACACACTTCCCAGAGAACCATGTAAAAACTGCCAACATTCCATCTGTTTGGCCCCTTAAAATTTGGGCGGCAAGCGCTTTCAGTCAGAAGATGAGCTTAAAACGTGTGTGTTACAATGGTTCAGATGTCAGGACAAATATCACAATCTATGAAAGATGTTTTATCATAGACGTCGCGCAAGATTTTAATAGCATCATCTTTTTCGGCACCAAACATATTACCTTGCAAATTAACGACAAGTCGATCGAAACTCTCATTTACAGCTTTTATATTCTCACACAGTTTTAAATATTCATGATTAACGCAATGTTCGAGTTCAAATAAAAAAAATATAGTTGACGGTTTCATGTACAAGCAAGAATCGCGTAATGTAAGTTTCACAATACTCGCATCATGTATTTTAACAATCTCAATTGTTAAATCGTAAATCCATATGGGTGCATGATTAGGCGTTTGTACAAGCTGTTCAACATCCACTCGTTTCAGCATTAGCGATTCCCATGTGTCAATAGGTAATGCGATTTGATTGCCTCGGTTATCGCCGAGATGTAATTCCACGTAAGATGTTACTCCAACGCTGATTCCAATATCCAAGTATTTATAAGCAGTGCGCGTCAAAGCAAATCTGCGTACCAAAATACGTGGTATACAACGAGGTTTACCATATCTGAAAAATACAATTAAATATGAAATAGCATGGAAAAAACATATGAAAAAATATATATATAAAACATTTGTAATACTTACAAATTACACGGTTTCTTGTACGATTTGATTTCATCTCGTGGTTTCTTGCACGGTTTAATTTCGTCTCGTGGAACGTAGTAACTCATGCGTTTGCAACTGTTGCTGGTACTTTCTTCAGGAGAGTACATTTTGTCTTTCGGTTATGAGCAGTGGACCGTTGGTACTAGCAGTTGACACGACACTGATCGTATAAAAATTAACCGAGTATATGTGACGCTTTTTTTCAAAAGTATGGCGTGGTGGGAGATTGAAAATTTGGGAGAAGGAGAAACGACCCGTATACCACTCTTGCCCCTTCATCTACTTTACGCACCTACAGCTTTCTCGATATTCTTTCAATTTTTCAAGCGCCGATGTACGGCTGCTTCGCGATGACATCAGAATTCAAACGCGCGTGTCAAAACATGACAAAATCGTGAAATATAAGAATAATTATCAAGGTTAAATTGCATTGATATACAAGTAATTTGAAACTTTTTCGATGCATCTGGGCTGAGATGACATCATCACCAGGTGTGAGGTTTAGCCGAATGCACAAAAATGCAATGTAATCTAAAATTTTCAAGCGCCGATGTGCGGCTGCTTTGCGATAACATCGAATTTAAACGCGCGTGTTAAAACGTGACAAATCGTGAAATATAAAAATAATTATCAAAATTAAATTGCGCTAATATACACGTAATTTAAAACTTTTTCGATGCATCTGGGCTGAGATGACATCATCACCAAGTGTGAGATTTAGCCGAATGCACAATAAATGCGAAGTAATATAAACAGCAGCATGTAATTTGAAACTTTCGTGACGCACCTGGGATTTGACATCATCTTTAGATGACAAAAATGCAATAATCGACATTAGCCAAAATGTACGTGACAAACCGCGAAATAAAGATTTAGTTGATACACATGATGGAAAGAGACATCAAGATAGAATATAAAATTAAAGTAAAAAGGCATACTCTGCCAGTATTTTTGCCACGAGGTCCGAGACAAGAGCTACTAATAAGCGCATCTTATTAGCAAAATTTTTGGAAATATGGCGGAAAACAGTGCCGAACGAAATTTGCGCGAGCAATCTGCACAAGTAAATTCGATAGAGGAGTACATTGCGTGGGAGCAACGATGCGACGAATATATAGAATCATTGGAAGAGCAAAGTCGAATCAAACGTCCATGATTATCGATCGGGATTCGACAATCGCTGATTGCCCGAATCGCGCGACTCGAGGGATTGAAGAACTCGTTACGCAGGCGTTTTGTACACGCGGGTGCAGGATGCAGCATGCGACAACATGGATTGATTTGGCGAGAGATCGATACGGCGTTCGAGAGCCGCATATTAACTGGTGCGGTTATAAATCATAATCATATCGAGCCTCGTCAATTTTTCGAGGATGCCAAAGACATTGTACTCGAACACGTGCAAAACGTGCTGAAAAAACATTGTAGTGTGAAAGTTAATACCGTGTTCAATGGTGAATTCGTGACGGGTGACAAACGTGCAAATAAAAGTATCAATACCAGAAACTATGAACTCTTTCGCACAACCGATGTACGCGAATGGTACGAGCGGCGCGTCGTCGAGCCCACCCTTGCCTTGCTCGAAGAATTTCAAGAACGCGATAGCGGATGGGCGTTGTCGCGAATCCTCGATTTAACTGTAAATATAAATAAATATAATCCCATGCGCGCGGGGTGTCATATTAAATTACCGCGAGAAATAATGATGAAGAGAGCGGTGATTAACGTGCAATCTAAAGACAATGCGTGTTTCGCGTGGTCTGTGGTCGCCGCTCTATATCCAGCTGAAGATCATGTTTATCGGGAATCATCGTACCCGCATTATACAACAGTGCTAAATCTCCAAGACATTGAGTTTCCAGTGACTGTGAACCAAATTAAAAAATTCGAACTTGCCAACGATATCTCAATCAATGTGTATAGTATCGAGGAAAAGAACATTGTCCCGATACGTCTAAGCGAGGTAAAGAAAGATAAACACGTCAACTTGCTGTACGTGGAAGACAACAACGTTGGACATTTTGCGTGGATCAAGAATCTATCCCGCCTCGTGAGCTCGCAATTGAGTAAACATAAAAGCCAAATACATATCTGCGATCGGTACGTATATATTTAATAAAAATACATTGTACAAATAATTGAACAAAAATAAAAATTATTTCTTTTACAGATGTTTGCACTACTTTGGCTCGGACGACAAATTGCAATCAAATATGGTGGACTGTCGAGAGATGAACGAGTGCGCTATCCGATTACCGAGCGATAAGGACAAGTGGCTCACGTTCAATAACTATAATCGGAAAGAGCGGCTTCCTTTCGTCGTGTACGCTGACTTGGAGTGCGTTTTGGAAAAGACGGAGGAAGAGAGAAATTACCAACATCATAAAGTATTTAGTATTGCTTTGCGACGACTTTTCCTACCGTCTCGCGGCTGAGCTATAAACGCGGCCGCCGACTCGTTCTCTCCATCGCGCGGGTGTAAATTGCGCCGACGAACAGGAGCTAATTCGCCGAACGGGAGATGCGGAATGGTCGTTGACAAAAACGGGAAAACGGAGAAAAAGATCCACGCGCCAGGTGGGAACGGGATGTTAGGAGTTCCGCGCGTACCGTGACGAGATCCGAGAGATAATCGCGAGAATCGAACTTGGGCGCCAGATACGATCTTTCACGTATCAATTCGCGAATCACGAAATAAGCGCGAAATAAACGCGAAAGAAATTGCCGGAATTCGCCACGGGCTGACTAGCTCGCCTAACGGTAGAGGGGCAGGACGAGTGTTGATCGAACGCGATAATTTATGCAAGAGGCGACAATTACGGGAACGACAAACATAACTGAAAGGAAACTCGTAAATTAAACAGACAAATTAACAGATTTATTATAATAGCGGGAGCCGCAGCTCCTCGAGAATAGTAATGATAAACCGCGCGGATATACGGCGGCGGTAAAAGAAACGCGGCTGCGAGACTGGGTGTTAGACGCGGGGCGCGAAACCCCGTAATGCGTACGCCGAGACCGACCCGTTAGATCGGCCGGAATGTTCGCTCGGCTTGAATTACGCCTCGCACTGCGAAGAAATTAAATATTACGTTCTTCTATAATTCGGGCGCAAGACCGAAACAATTCTCGGTATTGCCTCGCCAACGGCGATCTGATCGCCCACTATTACCGCGAAATTATCAATACGCAACTTAAGATTAACAGGCAATTAATACAACGCGGACATGCTTCGATTTCGGACGGACATTTTACGCAGAATCGAATGCTCGGCACACACACGCACGCAATTCATGCAAGA
>CAJQTV010000559.1:0-54696 GCA_907163055.1 Formica aquilonia x Formica polyctena
ATTAGAAAGAGACAGAGCGCGACAGAGCGTATGATTGAGAGAAAAAAGATACTGCAATAATGTTAGTGCGTACATGTATATTACTCTCACACGCATGAAAGAGACGAAGATAGTACGATTATGTTTGTGTTTGCCATGTACGATTGCAGCTCTGTCTATCGCGACATCATGCAACTAATCTACTGCTCTGTTTTACTCATAGACATAGTATATCTAGACCGAGCGTTTACCTTTATTTAAGGAGTAGCGGCCGATGCTCACGTAGAAAAGGACATACTCTGTTTCGTGCCCCTTGCGTTCTCTCTCGCTCGCACAGAGCATAGCGCTCTCTTTCGTCATGCTACGTGCGAGCGAGAGAGAACGCAAGGGGCACGAAACAGAGTATGTCCTTTTCTACGTGGGCATCGGTCCCCACTCCTCAACACTCGGTCTAGATATACTATGTCTATGGTTTTACTCTTGAGCCTCCATCTCGCACACACACATATGCACGAAAATTTTATTTTGCAAAATCTTTTTTATAAAGCTTCTAAACTCACTTCTCTAAGCTCACTTATACTCTTTGATGAAATGCCGAGTGCGGGGTTTACTGATTAGGCACGTGCAGATTACAAATCTTTTATATTAAGTAAATGTTGACGGCACAGGCCGATAACTAAACTGTAATTTTATCATTTTTTTTTCAGTTTTCATATGAAATGTTAAACTCCGCACTTCGTTATTATGTATACTTTAATTGTGGAAAAGGATTTTTTGATATCTATAATCAACAAAAAGATTTTGCAAAATAAAGTTGTTATCGGTAAAACAGACCCTTTAGGATCCCCTTAACTCTTATGTCAAATTCTGTATTAAATCACTTCAAATTTTGTGCATTTTGATTTTTGATTTGATTTTGAAATAATATTAATGAATATGGCAGAAGGCGTAGGTGTACTCATTAATTATAAAAGATGTGTAAGCAAGGTGTGCGATATTTAAAAAAAACTCTTAATGTATCTCAACACCCTGGTATGTATATTATTAAAATTTTCAATTATTTTTTTACACACATATGCTTGCAGAAATTAAATGATAATGTATTTTTATTTTTTTTATAAGAAACATTAATGAAAAGATGGATTTTATAGATGACTACAGTAGCAATTAGAAGATTGATACGTAATACACAAAGATGTTAATTCTTAATATTTCTGGTATGTATGATTCATCAAAAGTACATATAAAAATATGAAAGTATATCGATATTTTATATATAAAAATAAATGTATATTATTTTTATTTGTTTTTTGCATTATTATATATTCAATAAAAATAAAATTAATTTTTTCATTTATTTTAATTTCTAATATAAAGTATACAAAGTATTTCAAATTTTAAGTAACATCCAATATCGTCAAGTTTCTGAAGACATTTGCAAATAAAAATTTTAATACTAATGTATCAAAACAAGTCTCGATATGAAGGTTTTTAAAAAGCAATTGATGTGTGCAAATCATAAAGCTGCTGTTTTGTGTATTTAAGTATGGCAAAATATACACAATAATGAAATTTTTATTTGCTTTATTGATAGTCCAGATTGATAATTTGAAAAGAAATCTTGCACATCGCATGTTCAATGTTATGCATTTTTCTACATAAGCGCATGAATGTCCTCTTTATATTTAAGCTTTAATTGCTTCACATCTAAAAATTATAGCTTCGATATTTGGTACTAAGTTTTTTGTTTTCAAATTGATCAGGAATTTAACATTGATTAATACACATTAATTATTACACAAGATCTATTTCGTATTTTTTATTTTAGTTATTATATAGTTAAATCAATATTTGTATTTGTTTTTATTCTATATATTTATATTTTTGTTTATTTGCAGCTACATATGATGGCCTTAAATCAATAAATATAGAGAATGGTTTTAAGAGGTTAACTTACAGTATTGCTGGTATGTCAAAGTCAAATTTTATAATTAATTTATTTCATTTTTTTTATCTTTCTACTTTTCTTTTCTTTCGCACTGCTGTAAAATTCTCAAAATACATTTTTAATTAGTACATTTCTAATAATTTTTTAAACTTCTTCCTCAGTCATTGCAGATATATTGAATTATGTCAGAAACGAAGAAATCACATAATTTTGAGAGTTAATAAAAAGTTTTTAGTTGTTCTTTACTTTACGTCAAAAAATGGATTTGTGTATATATTATTATTTGCATCCGATATATTAGTAAATTATTTTGATAACTACTTTTTTAGTTACATATATCTTTTATTAATGAATAAATATATAATAAGTCTACATATATATATGTGCGCCTTATATTTCTAGCAAAAATGGATTTTATAATTTTTGATCAAGATTTATAGCTAAACAAACCGAAAAAAGTTTTTGGTATATTTTTTAAACATATACAATTAATAATTACATACAATTAATGGCATGCAAAAAAATTTGTTTCAATACAAAGCACAAGAAAAAAAATTTGTTATGAAAAATTTGACTTTATTTCTGATATTGTAATCTAATATATTTGCAATGACAAATAAAAGTCTTAATTTTTTAAATTTGTTTTAATTTCACACAAATTTTTTTAAAATTATTAAAATGTCTTTTTATAATTTTTAAATGTATTTCTTGAGTACATGTAAATATAATCTATTTTTGGTTTTGTTTGATTACAGATAATAATTGCGATGAAGAAGGCAGTGATATAAAATATTTGTCTGCAGAAATTGAATGAAGTTTTTCGGATTATGACAAAGAAACTCATCGGATAATAATATATCTTCTCAAAAGCACAAATCTTACTACAAGCAAATTTTTGTTTAAAAAAGAATGTAATGCAATGCATTCAACTACTTCATATTTAGAGCTTAAAGTCATTAATTTGGAGCAATGATAAAGTTATTTAACAAAAAAGATTACATATATGACTGACATAAATTTTTGTGTTTATTACATGCAGTTATATTTTTATTTATGGCGATACATGATTAGTCAGGGATCTATATATATATATATATATATATATATATATATATATATATATATATATAGATTCTTCATTTTTTAAATTATTTAAAAAAAAAAAGTTAAATTTTTTCCATATGTTTGGCAAATGCATCATGTACAAATTACATAAAAATTTAAATTTCATATTTTCAAGTTTTAACACTATTTTTCATTTATATGTGATTTATGTATACAATTTATGTATACAACTAAATACACTATTATGTAATTTATATATACAACTCTTATTATCAAATTATTTCAGATAAAACTTTATGAAGTGCATCATTTTTTTCTTTTCAGTCCAACGCGATCTTTTCGTTTTTTCATAAGGTGATGCTAAAAAAAAATATATGAGCACTTTCCAGCAAGACACAATTTCACACAATGGATCATTTCATTCTTACTGAATATCAACAAAGATAAAATGATCGCCTTTGTCAACTGTGTCTCATATTGGAAAACTTCCAATGTATACGTATAAAAATAAATATAGACAAAAATTGTTAAAATTTAGAAATATATAAGATTTATTCAACATTACATTACAATTTATTAATCAAATTAATTTATTAATATATTTACTAATCAAATTAATGCCGATTAAAAAAAAAACGAAAATTCTTATATTGAAATTTTATATAATAAATATTATTTTTATAAAATATGTTTGATGCATTAGTAAAGTATTTTTGGAATTTTTAATCATATAAATTAAATTTTATTTCAAATAAAAATGGATGCAAAATACTGTAAAATTCCAGTCTTTTTATTATCTTCTTATTTTTCTTGTGTTACAGATTTTGCTGTGTTACTTAAACTTATATCTCAAATAATTTGATAATAAATAGTGGTACACATAAATAATATACAAATAAATAATAGTGTTAAAAAACTTGAAAATATAAAATTTAAATTTTTATATAATTTATAAATCCCATTTACTATTCATTGCTGTTTCATTAATAATATTTTCTGAATCGCTGTTCTGTTCGATTTCGCTATTCGATAGAGATTCATTACTAGAGTCCTCTATGTCTCCCTGCACCGTTTCTAAATATTGTGAGATTTTAAGTATATCCCGAACTGCAAGTGGTTGTTTGTAGTGCTCTCGATGTACTTTATCTGCATAAATGTGGCGAGATCCGAAATATCAATCATTGAGATTCATTTGTATACAATGTGTTGCAATATGTTTCCTCAATATTTTACCTCGCAAACTAGTTGAATGCATTGCGTTACATTTTTCTGGGAACCTGTGCATTAGAACACAAGCTCTAAAATATCTATATCTATTTTTAGTAAAACCAGGCAATCCAAAAACGTACGGATTATTTTTTGGTACTTTAGCGTTTTCTCGAAACTTTAAGATAAGTGTAATACATTGAAGTAAATCATTTGAGAGTAAAACAGATACGTTCCAATTTCCCTCTTATGAAATCGTATATTATATTATTACGTACGTTATTACAATTGAACGAATATAATATCGAACGTATCTTTCTACGATTTTTTGTTTTCTTCTGATAAAAAGTTATAACTGTCACTATTGTATATTTATATTTTTATTTACTTTCTCATAATTTTGAAAGTCTTCAATAAGTATTTGTTCAATTTCTCCTAATTATCGTCTATTAAATACATGCGCTGAAGTTAGTGTCACCTCTGCTAATGAAATCCAATAATCATAAAAAAAAGATTGTTTTAAGGCATTGTAAGCTTCGGTTCCTTTTTTCTTCAAAAGTTTAAATAATTTTTGGATATCTTCCAATGATGGGAGAGATACCTTCTTGTGTCTTTTATGAGCCGATTGTGTTTCTATCACAGTTTTATTTACACTTGTTCCTATATCCACAACCACTAACTTCAAGAAATCTTTAGCTAATTTTTTTTTCTCTATATTTTCTTTTTTTATATATTCCGTGATAAGGATATTTCCTATATGTTTGATTAAAGTCGATAAATTAGCTGCTACTGCGGGGGCTCTATACATCTTTTCTTCATCATTATATCCCGCAACTATATTAATTGCAGAGATACAATCATCATACATTCTAGGTTGATAGAGCGACTTGAAATCTTTATATATTCAATAAGTATTCGTTCAATTTCTCCTG
Source organism: Formica aquilonia x Formica polyctena (assembly GCA_907163055.1). Classification (NCBI taxonomy): domain Eukaryota; kingdom Metazoa; phylum Arthropoda; class Insecta; order Hymenoptera; family Formicidae; genus Formica; species Formica aquilonia x Formica polyctena. The sequence goes on from CAJQTV010000559.1 coordinate 5,131, forward strand.
ATTGTCGTTTATTAAATACATGTACTGAAATTATTGTCATTTCTGCTAATAAAATACAATAATCATAAGAAAAAAATTGTTCTTTGACTTATTTTTTTATAGTCTTAAACACTTTTATGATCTTCCTGAATTTTATCTATATGATGGTCATTTTATCTCTATGGGATAAAATTTTAAATACTGTATGGTCGGTATTTACATAGTCCATTTTTATATTTAAAATAATTTTAAGATCCTATTTAATCAACCAAATGGCCAAATAGCACCATATAATTGGTTGAATAGGATCTTAAGATGATTTTAAATATAAGAACGGACTATGTGTGTGAATATAGACTTATATTTTGTTTTTCATTTTAATTATATTAAATAAATGCGTTTTCATTAAATATGACAATAAATTTATACAATATATTCAGTTTTTTTAACATTGTCAAAATCACCATTGTATTAATATGTTTATATCAAATCATACAGTGTCGTGAAAATATCCTTTCTTCCATTCCGATTAATTTGACGACAGTTGTCAAAGTATACAGTGTCATCAAAATATTCCTTCTACCATTAAGATTAATTTGACGACAATCGTCAAAGTATACGATTGAACGGTAAAAACTTTGACGACGGTCGTCAAAACAGCCAGAAGTCGTCGAAAAAGCCAATGCTTGCGAAAAATCGTCGTCAAAGTACACGATTGACATACATACATATATATATATATATATATATATATATATATATATATATATATATATATATATATATATATATATATATACATACATACATACATATATATATATATATAATATATATACATATATATATATATATATATATATATATATATATATATATATTATATATATTATATATATACATATTTTCTTTTTATTTTATTTTACATCTTAAATAGATAATAAATGGATAATTGTATTACTGGTATATATCACTAACCTACAATAAAATCTTACTTTATAATATTATATGTATGAAGATTAATGGAATCTTATTTCAATATTTCAACAACCTTACGCGCAATCATTTCACTTTTCGCGTATGCTGAAAATATTACAAAATTATGAGATATTGTTTAATATTAATAACTGAATTTGATGTGCATGTTTATCTATATCCAAAATTATTATTTATTTAATATTTCATGAAAAATGTTACTGCGTGCAACATTTCAAAACTTTACAAAAAGATAGTTCATACCTTAGAACATATATAAATGGAAGGGGAATAGCAGGCTGAAAAGTGTCGAAGGAAGTGAGAAAGAAATCGTAGTTGCCTCTCTCTTGTGAGTAACTACACATACAAGCATCGTGTCTGAGTATACATACTTTTGTGTACACACACATGGCCGCGCATGCGCACTTTTGAGCAAAGTAACTCACAAGAGAGAGGCAACTATGATTTTCTTTCTTACTTCCTTCCGACATGTTTTTCTATCGAGAAACAAAGGCATTCCCCTTCCATTTATATATGTTCTAAGGTTCATACTTCAGCCGCTAGTTCGTTTATTTACCGCTATGCGACACGCGATGCGCCCCATCTCGTATTTGAGTTTCAGTCATGAAGTAAGAGAGAAGGAGATCGAACTCTGTAAAACAAAAGCGGTCCTGATTCGTGGCATTTAATAGGGAGGAAATCCGCTGGAAGGAATAGTTTCTTATGGATAGACGCCATTTGCAATTATCAACCTTACCCGACCAACCCGGCTTTACCTCAGTTTTGTGCGGACGTGTTTCATCGCGTTTTTACGTGTGAAGTATATTTTTTGGAAAGTATTCTCTTAAAGACAAGACAAAAAATGGCATGTTGGATACGTGGATGCACCAACAAAGGAGGAAAAATAAAAGATTCTTCAAGAAAGAAAAGCCTTTTTACAGCTCGCACAGAAAAAATGTTAAATAATTGGCGTGACAGTACAAAGAGAAAAAAAAACCAAAAATAACATAAATTATAAACTTGTAACTTTATTTCTATTTTTCCATTTGTACAATTGTCTTCTTTTATTTGTATAATTGTATAATTTATATAATTGTATAATTTATATAATTCTATCGTAAAAAATAAATTTAGATGTTTACAATGATTGTTAATGTATATTTGATGTATATGTACAATTATTTACAGAATGTGAATTAAACTGAATTCATAGTTTTCAAAATTTCGCTCATCTCATCAATACTTGTTACTTTTATATGTTTTGAAAAGGGCATAATCTTGTCATCAATATCAATATTAATATGTAAATTTGGGAACACAGCAACTCTTTTTCTGACACTGAAATCACTTTCTGCCTTCATAAAACCAAAAAATGTATCGTTTCCTCTTGAAAATCCCCAATTCGAAGAAGGCCGACTAAATTCAAATTTCTTTGCAAATATTTGAATTTTAATTCATCTGTCTCATGCTCTATATTCTTTGAGTTTTCTTCCATTATACTGAAAAAATACTATGCATTTTATTCACTTTTACTTAATCAAAAGTTTACTTGTTTACTTCTATTACTTACCTTTCTGTTTTATTGCTTTCGATGAGGATATTTTCCATCTCCCGCTGTCGGAATACGTTATAACAATGCACACAATAAAAGAAACTCTTTTTTAATGCTCTCTGTTTATTTGGCTTTATAACCGCAAATCGGAGCAACAAACATGTGCAGCGATGCAACATGTACAGCTGACCACGACACTGTTTTAGGTTAGCTTTAAATATGGCGTCCATCCATGAGAAACTATTCCCTTCAACGGTCTCCCTCTCAATTAGGGGTCACGAATCAGGTCCATTTTTTCTACTCGCGCGCTATCAAGTTCGATCTCCTTCTCTCTTACTTCATGGTTTCAGTCATGAGAAGTATATAAAGCTTGCAAAGAGTAACTGGCAGAAGATTAAAAATGTAATTACTTCTATTAGTTTAATTTCTGATACAATCCCAACATAGGGAATTCAGATATTGGACTGTTTTTTTCTTAAAAATCGGGCGGATAAATGTCCGAAAAAGTTAAAATTATCCATTTACTGTCTACTTAAGATGTAAAATAATATATATATATATACACATATCTTATATTTCCAGAAATACACTAATAAAAAGCTCCTTTTATTTAATTTTTCGGATTTTTTGCGGGATTCTATATAAAAAGAAAAAAATTTGAACTATTCAATTATTAGTGAAAAAATGATTGAAAGCTATTGAAAAAATAAATGTTTAATCAATTTTTGGCAACATAATATTTTTTTTGCAAAAGTTCCTTACGAGAAATAATATTATGAGTTTTGTGGCATTTTGTATGAATATTAATACAACGTTACGCGCAAAGTCTCTGAGATGTTAATGGAATGAGTTTGGAATGTTTGGACGAACATTTTCATGTCGTTGGGAAGTTGATGGCAGGTTTATTAATCTTCGTGTAATGTTACCGTCTTACAATTTAAGATGTGACTTTATTGGGATATTGGTGTGCCTTGAAGGCTATTATTCATCCATCAAAGCTCCATGAAATATCCATGATTATACCATATGACGTCCATGTGACATCTATGCATAGACATAGTATATCTAGATCGAGTGTTGAGGAGTGGGGGCCGATGCCCACGTAGAAAAGGACATACTCTGTTTCGTGTCCCTTGCGTTCTCTCTCGCTCGCACGTAGCATGACGAAAGAGAGCGCTATGCTCTGTGCGAGCGAGAGAGAACGCAAGGGGCACGAAACAGAGTATGTCCTTTTCTACGTGGGCATCGGCCCCCACTCCTTAAATAAAAGCAAACGCTCGGTCTAGATATACTATGTCTATGCATCTATGAATACGTCTAATGGATGTCGAATGGAAGTAAGAAATGCGGAATTGTGGATGTCTAGTAGATGTCTATAGGAGATTACATGGACATCTAATAGAGGTTTCGAATCTCCATGATGGACGTCTACTGGACATTCATTAAAGGTTTTTTTGTTCCGTGTGGGTTGGCATTTGATAAGTAAACGTAACCCATTGTCTGCATTCTACTCTATATAAATGCCCACGCACATCAGGATGAGTAGAGAGAACTCGAATGTCATCGGAAATCATTTCGCTAAAATTTCCTGGAATGAATGCATGCATTTATACATATATCCTCGTTTTAAAAATACTTTACATTTATTACTGTTTTTTCGATCTTGAAGCGTAAAAAAAATTTGCGTTCAGTTTAGCAGATGACAACAGCTAATTCTGAAATTCTGGAAAAGAAAACCCATGCAAGTTGTCTTTTCTTTAAGAAGGCATCAGTCGATATCTCTGTCTCTCTCTTTCTCATTGGATGCGTTCAGGTTCAGGAGACACAACCGTTGAGTATCAATCGAACGTGATTGGTTCTTACTTCTAGAATCAACAAATCAACATCGAGTGTTGACAAGATGATGCTCAACGATTATGTCTCCTGAACGCGCCCATTCTATCTGCGATCCAGAAGGGTGCCATTACATAAAGCGCGGAAACGCGGATTAGCGTAACGCGGAACGAGAAGGGAACCAATCGCGAGCGTAACAAAAACTGTAGAATGCTCGCGATTGGTTTCACTCTCGTTCCGCGTTACGCTAATCCGCGTTTCCGCGCTCCATGTAATGGCACCCGAAGGGACTGACGCGCGCGGCAATTCGAATGACATTATGCGCTTGCGCGTGTGCGTGCACAATCCTTAGAACATATATAAATGGAAGGGGAATAGCAGGCTGAAAAGTGTCGGAAGGAAGTGAGAAAGAAAATCGTAGTTGCAGAGAGGCAACTCTCTCTTGTGAATAACTACACATACAAGCATCGTGTCTATAGTATACATACTTTTGTGTACACACACATGTGACTAATGTAACCTTATTTTTCATTGGGCCAAACCGGTAAGCCGTGCATGCGCACTTTTGAGCAGTTACTCACAAGAGAGAGGCAACTATGATTTTCTTTCTCACTTCCTTCCGACATGTTTTTCTATCGGGAAACAAAGGCATTCCCCTTCCATTTATATATGTTCTAAGGCACAATCCGTGCGCGACGCTATCGCGCGTGCGCGCGGGGAACAGTTGGGGACTTCAGAGGACAATCGAGTGCGAAAGTGCGAATAGGACGTAGGCCGGTTCTACAATAAGTCGTATGTCGTTAGCCGTAAGCAAATTGACCAACTACAGTCAATATTTTTTGGAATTATCGACTGTGATTGGTCAATTTCCTTACGATTAACGACATACGACTTATTGTAGAACCGGCCGTAGGAATGTGTCGGTAGGAACGGGAGTCGTAAGGAGCGTTAAGCCCGTATCAGACTACGCATTGAAGATTGAGATTGAAGATTGAAGATTGAAATTTGATCAATCAAAAAAAGAAATTTTAGTCCCTTTTGTTCTGATTAGTCAAATTCCAATCTTTAATCTTCAATCTTCAATTTTTAATGCGTAGTCTGATACGGGCTTTAAGCGGGGAGCACATACTTCTGCATAAGCGCATAATCATAAGCATAAGGAAATGAACCAATCAATTTCCGTATGCTTGTGATTATGCGCTTATGCAAAAGTGTGTGCTCCCCGCTTTAAGGCCATCACACACAAAATTCCGTAAGGCCCTGCGCACAATAGAGGAAATATTAGGAATAGGAATAAAATATTAAATATCAGGAGGAGCAATTTGGAATTATTTTACTTCAAACAAGGAAACGGAATGGGTTAATTATTTCTAATTTTTATTTTTTTATTTTATTATATTATATTATATTTTATTATGCGTTAATCCATTCCGTTCCCTTGTTTGAAGTAAAATAATTCCAAATTGCTCCTCCTGATATTTAATATTTTATTCCTATTCCTAATATTTTCTCTATTGTGCGCAGGGCCAAGGACATAAAACGTAAGCGTAAAGCCCGTATCAAGGCCCGTCTACAATGGCAGTAACAAGGCTGTAGGAGTAGGAGAGTATACTGTTTTTAGTGATGTTTGGACGGGGGGTAACGAAATGGGCAATTCCCATTTGCTCTTAAAAGTATACTCTCCTACTCCTACAGCCTTGTTACTGCCATTGTAGAATGCCCTTCAGACTACGCATTGAAAATTGAAGATTGAAGATTAAAGATTGGAATTTAACTAATCAGAACAAAAAGGACTAAAATTTCTTTATTCTGATTGGTCAAATTTCAATCTTGAATCTCAATCTTCAATGCGTAGTCTGATACGGGCATAAGAAAATTGACCAATTCCAATCAAATATTGGGCTTTCCGTAAAAGTAGAGGAGTTACGGAGAGCCAAATACTCGATTGGGATTGGTCAATTTTCTTACGCTTACGTTTTATGTCCTTACGGAATTTTGTGTGATGGCCTTTATGCACTCCCTCGTGCGTGTATATTGTACAAGACGCGTACATCGCACATCAGCATATGGCATACGGCAGCATACATATATTTCATACGTCCATGCAACGTACTCAGCTGCGGTCGCATTCGTAGTCGGCGGTGTCCACTGTTGACGTGTCTCCACTTCATCAAGTGTCGTGCTAGCGTTATCCATGAACTGAATCTCGCCGAGCGAGAATAGCTGTCAGATTGCGCGCGCACGCACGCACTTACGTACGCAAGAAAGCAAGAGAATCGCGTTGTTAACGACAGCCCGACGGAGGCGGCGACGATCGACGAAGAGTCTCGTTGTGAAAGTGGAAAAAATATTGTCCATCCTTTTTCTTTTTACGTAAGAACAAAGGACATACGCCTGCCTGGTATATACATGAGGAACTCTCCGTGCCGATGAAACCTTCGATCGCCAGCAATGGAGCCCGAGGAGCCTCTGATGCAAGGGATTCTGCTGTTACCACCGCAGGGAATGCTAGGTCAACTCAAGGTTGGTCTCGCGCGCAAAGATAACTTGTGCGGACGTGATATGTGTGATAACGCGCATCATTTATGAACGGCTGTTCGCGCTTTCCCGATCTCTCTCCTTAGAGATTAAAAGGGTAGTAAAAAAACAGAAACTTTGGATAAAAAACTCGGTAAAAAAACTGTTTTTTACTCTCCCAAAAAGGGATTTTTTACTCCATTAAATACTCAGAATATACATTTTCAAATGTATAACAAAAATTTAATTTTAATGCTTATTTATTAACCTTTGATGCACGGCTTTGAAAAATGAGCATCAAATTTACTAAAATTAGGTATCAAATTTCATGTCTTATGTTATTCTCTCTTCTGGTCCACAAAATAACAAAACTAACAACAGTTTAACTATGCTTGAGAGAGTTTTCTTTTAACTTCTGAAATTGATGAAACTTTAGAAATAAAGAACATCAAAAAATACCATTGAATTATAAAAATCAAAATTAATCTGTTTTAAAATATTTGAACTCAACTAATTAAATGCAAAATAATCAGCTCAACCGCATCCATTGAAATTGATTACTGACTCAACAAACAAAATTAATCTAATTCCCATACCATCTTTTGTTTGAAGGAAATTGGCACTATCTTTCAAAATTATCAAAAAAACAGTTTTTTATCCTAAAAAATCGGTTTTTTACTTAGTTTCTTACTCCATTTTTAAAAAATTCGATTTTTTAAATCTCTGCTCTTACTCCACAGTTCCTTTCTTTTTTTTTTATCTTCACATTTCTTCCTTGAGTACGTTAAATACACAATAGGTATATATGGATAACATGTTTGCAATTTGTCTCGAACGCCTTTGGAACGATTGTTTAAAAAATGTATATTGAAGAGTAACTTACGAAATGTTTCGACATTTTCTATATAACCGAAAAGTTACAAATGAATACATATATATATGAAAATTTATTTGTTTCTAGAAAACATGGCACAAGAGATTTTGCCAGCTGTTCAGAACGAGCAACTATGGAATCAAACGCGTCGAGATCTACGATAATCAAGAGGAAGCGATATTACAGTCCCACTCTCCACGCATCGTCACACTAGATGCCTGTATAAAAATTGCCCCCAGCAATCAATCGCATGTTTTTACTGTACGTATATGTCTCTCCTCTTTTGCATTTTTATGCATGTCATTGTTCAAACTTCTTTTCTTAGCTTTGTTCTGAAAAATGATCACTTACATATTTGTTTTTTGCAGGTAGTGACTAAATCGGGAACACATTACTTTGGCTGTTATTCGGAAAATGAGATGACTCATTGGATTACAGCATTCCAATTGGTCGCTTTCAAAGATAGTGTATCAAATCAAACAATAGAAGAAAACAATGATCTGTATTGCACTACTGGAGAAGGTGTATTTTCTGTGAAAGTTGTAGAAACGGATGCATCTAAGCGATGTGGACTCGAAGCAAGAAACTATACATTAGTAATTGCCACTGTGGATATGAAATTGATGGACGGTGACAGTGTGCTATTCACATGGCCATATAAGTATATTAGAAGATACGGATACAGAGATGGAAAATTTATCTTTGAAGCTGGAAGGAAATGTGAATCTGGCGAAGGTTCCTTCCGCTTGGAACATAGCAGTCAGCAAGAGATCTTTCGATGCATGTATTCGAAAATGAGATCTATGAAAAAGCTATTAAACGAAGAGAACAACCCAAACATAGAATACAATGACGCTCAATATCATGCAGCTTTGTCCATGGAAGCTGGCTCCAGAGCGGCCTTACCCCCCTCTCCAAATAACTCTAGCAATCTAATCGACATAGATTTTCCTATGCCGCAGAGTTCTCAAAAACCATTGACTTCATCATCGAGTATAGATTCTGCCATCTCATCAAACAGATCGATAAATAAGTCTAAACCTACCAAGCCACCACGAAAATATTTTGGTAATCTGCTGGAGAAGAAGAATCTCGACTCGGAATTTCTAGATTTACCCACGTGCGGGGAATACAGAACATTAAGCCAAGCTAATTCGCCAGAATTGTCTCACAAGTCCATAGGTGGTGTTATACGTGAGGAAGAGGAGAAACACTCGTATGACCTAGTAGAAATAAGAAACGACGCGTGGAAAACGCATGGCATTGATAGCGTGCATCACACTGAGAGGGTAAATTCGAGTTTACCCGGGGAACGAGATAAAGAGAACGATAACGATGATTTACAATACGAGATCATGATGCCGATACGGAATCATGATGCGCCATTCCAAAATTCGTGCAAAAGTAAGGGCGGTGATTTCACACCTTCGGTGATACAAAATATCACCAAGACAGACGAGTCGGATTACGACAAGTTGGAGCACTTTGGATCCGCAATGAAACTCGGTCCGAAATCTACATACAAGTATACGAATTCCTCGCAAAGCATACATTCCAATATATCTCATGGGGAAAGTTCTAATCTTATTAATCCGGCGTGGTCCAATTACGATATCGTCGAAGATATGTCTGCCGTTAGATTAGCCGACGATAGTCATCTGGGTTACGGAATTATCCGAAAGAAACCGGATCCTTCCGAGACAATTTCCACCAGTGGTAATTTCGCGAGTAGTCCACAACATAAGGTTTTTAACAACAGCGAATACGCAATTGTATCGAAGCCAAAAAGGGTATAAAATACCCAAACGTTCGAATATCCTTTCAAAGTATTACGAACGCGCGACAAATTGTCTTTAAACTTACGTTTCCAAAATTCTTGTTCACTCTTTTATAATTAATTGTAAGAATGTGAAGAATATGCTAGTCTGTGCCTGTGTGCATCCTACGTGGCTCGAGTAAATTTATTTCTCGCTTTACAAAATTGCATTGTAAAATTATTAACGTATATATCGCGAAACGATACAAAAAGATGCAATTCCTTCTGCCCGGTATGTTTATTCGCTTTCTATATCTAGCATTTATAGAGATGGAGAGAAAAAAACCTAGTCTTTTTATTAAAAATTTAAACATTTAAAACTTCCACAATTGTGCCTTTGTACGAGAGATTTTATTCTATTATTGATTAGGAAGGCTCAGTGTGATTAAGATTTTATCTAATTGCAGTCGACTGATTTATGAAAATACAATGTGTAATGCTTTACATACGAAAACATTTTAATTGATGCCAAATTGACATAGTTAAACAATCTTAAACACGTGCATGCGCATGAAATCTCTATTGATATTTCAATATATATAATATATATATTATATATTGGTGTACTTAGAGAAATTTACTATGATATATATATATTTTACAATTAAGACTTTTTAACTACTATTGCTTCTATTCTCGATCGTTATACCCTATTGTTATCGCGCTTATTATATAACTGCTGCTATAATATGAACAATTCATGATTATATATCTTTTTTAATTTTATCATATCTTTGAACAGAAGCGGAGCATTTATTCTATGCAGATGTGTTATATAAATTTAGTCTATATTTGAATAGTGTAAAATTTTCTATATATAAATGTAAATGTTCCGACACAAATGCTTTTGCAAACAGATAGATCATCATAATTAGATAAACTCTCGCGTAGATATTTAACGTTACGCTGCCGCAATTTTATTATATATTATATCACAATGAATATTAGTGCTTTCGTTAGCAATAAAGTCAGCTTATTGCCTTAATTTACATATAACTTTCTGAAAATCACTATCAGATTGGAATAATCCAATCATCACTATCAAGTGATGATCTGAATAATCCAAAATAATATTATCGAGAGTAAACAAAAAATTTCTATTGCGTTTCTCTTGATTAAAATATTATATATGTATTTAGTATGTATATATAAATGTACATATATATATACACGTTTAAAGTATAAGGCGATAATTGACAAGCTACAGAAATCACTATCATTCATTATATAAATTAATCACTGCAGGTCATTTGCAATAATAGCATATATATAGAAATAAATAACTAATTACCTTTTGTATATATTTTTTTATCTGCACAGAGATTTTTTAAAATTGTACATAGAGAAAGTATCATAATGATTTTAAGATGAATTTGTTAAAAGGCTGTAATGTGTCCCCCTTGTGCCAAACTAATGGTCTGCCATTGGTAGGAATATTGTCTAAGTAATATATATAGGCGATTATATATTGAGATAAGAGTTGCGCTGCATTCTACAAATTCTAAAAATATAACAGATATGAATTGTAAATTTATTTTTTAGAACAAGTATTGTCAAACTATATTTTCATCAGATATTTTTAATAAAAGAATGTTTCAAAAAACTTTGCGCAAGACATGCATACAAGATTGATGCTTGCATATACACATGATCTTGTACACATTTTTTACCATTTGTAAATGTCAATGATAAAGTTTATACCTGCAGAGAAATAAATTCTCATGACATTTAAAAAAATGTTAATATTTTCCTACAATGTATATTTCGATCCGTACATGTAACAATACAATTATCGAAATATAAATTAATATAGATTTTTTTTAGTACATTCTTCACAATTAAAATTTGTGAAATATATATTTATCTAAGCAATTTGCATACAATTTTAATTACATTCATCAATGTTACATGTTACATCACTGAGAGAGAGAGAGAGAGATGTCCAAATTATACAAATAAATGTGTAATAAATTTCACATATTTATATTAATTATTACTCTTGTTCTAGCATGGTTAAGTGAGACGTCAATTTTCTTTCTCTTTTAGTACTTCAATCTTTTTAATTTTATCATCACACTCATTGTTCGAGTGCAATGTTGTCATTGTTTCTTTTGTCTCGCTAGCATTTTTCTGATGTAATTTGAACTCTTCATTTGCAACAGCCTCGAAATAGCCCTCCTTATCGTCCGCTATTCTTCGTACTGTCTCTCCTTTTAATGCCATTATTTTCTCGATATTTGTTCTGGTACTTATTTCAGAAAACCATCCTAAATTATCGGCAATAAGATGGTTGTTCTTACAACCGTTGCATCTCACTATTACTACACCTTTATTATACGCCAACTTGGATATCAGCCTAGTGTTTCTCGTGCAGCATCTTTTACATGTAAACATCAATTTCAGTTTTCCTTCCAGCTTATCCAATTCCTTGCAATTTTTATCGTTTTCGTGAAGGAGACGGCTCGGACTCCGGAATGCTCCGATATCATTTTTAAATACGATCGGAGTGCGACGATGATATACGGAGTATTGACTACACGCTATCCGTGCAGCGAAATGTAAAGCTCGCCGAATGGAAAACATATTAAACTTGCCTTTCGGTGCCCCAGGGTACACACACACACACATATATATATATATTTATATACACATACATATATATATATATATGTATATATATATTTATTTTTATTCACTTGAAAACTATTCTTTCTAGTTCCCAAAAAGCGTATGTCGAGAGATAAATTTTAGATTATACTCCTGCTTTTCTGTAATATTGCGCGTTCAGAAAAGACTACGTCATAGACATAGTATATCTAGGCCGGTATTCATAGTCAGTTCTTATTTCAAGACCGTCTTAAGGGCCGTCTACAATGGCAGTAACAAGGCTGTAGGAGTAGGAGAGTATACTGTTTTTAGTGATGTAAAGACCGAGAGTAACAAAATCTTAAAACTTTTAAGAGCAAATGGGAATTGCCCATTTCGTTACTCTCGGTCTTTACATCACTAAAAACAGTATACTCTCCTACTCCTACAGCCTTGTTACTGCCATTGTAGACTGCCCTTTAAGTAATGTCTTAAGATGCTAATACGGCTCTGTGATTGGTTTAGGACATCTTAAGATTGTGCTTAAGACGGTCTTAAATATAAAGGGCATTCTACAATGGCAGTAACAAGGCTGTAGGAGTAGGAGAGTATACTGTTTTTAGTGATGTAAAGACCGAGAGTAACGAAATGGGCAATTCCCATTTGCTCTTAAAACTTTTAAGGGTCGGCAGGAGAAACAGTAGAGACCTCTCGCGGGAAGCCGTGAACTACGGATAAGTTTTTTTCGTATTACGGCCAAAATACAAAGAAAATTAAATTCTAACAGCAATATTCGTAATCAGTAGGATCATAAGATTGGCTCTACAGAGCGATTTTTTGGAAAAAAGAGTTAAAATAATATTTCATAAATTGATAAATAAGGTACAGCTCTGGTACAGCTCATGGCGGATTAGGTGCAGTTGGCCATGAGCTGTATTTTATTAATTATAAATTTTTTGAGAGCCAAAATGCAAAATCCGGCTCTGTAGCGCCAATCTAAGCTTTGCAAAGAATATAGTAAAAAAAGTTAGAGGAAGAAATATGATTTCTTCGAGGCTACATACGAAAAAAACGGATATCACTAGAGCGATATGCAAGGAACAGCTAATGGGGACATTTTTCTAGTAGTACACTGATCGTTTGACAAAGAGAGATGATTGCGCCGTCTTTGTCTCTCTTTCATCGTGTATGTGTGTAGTATCCGTGAAGGCACAAACACCGATACGTTGAGCACACGGATGCGATCGTTGAGAGATAAATCTAGACAAGGAGCGACAATCGCGTGCTGTCCTTGTTCTTCTAACGTATCGCTTTACGGTCGAGATACAACCTGAAAATGCTTTCTGGCCTCTCGTGGCAGAAAGCAGTAATGCAACATAACTAACGGGCGCCCATTCTTTGAGAATTTTATAGTTACGTATATACATATATGCATATATATGTTTAAATTATAGTTAAAATTATACGTGCAATTAAATATTGTATGATGATCAATAATAATATAGATAACAGACTGAATAAATATACAATATGTAAGACACGGGTGCTTGTTAGACTTTGTGAGATTTGTTGCTTTGTTACTATCGATATTTCGTTTATCATATTAGCGGGATAGAGAAATAGCATGATTGTCAATTCTTGTTTGACATTACATTATCTTTTAACAGTCTTAATCGTAGACAATTATATTATATATTCATAGACAATTATATTATCTTTCTTCAATTATACCGATATCGCATAAGCACATACGAGTACTGGTATATGAAAGCATATATATAAATAATACATGTAATGACGAAGTGCAAAATATTCAGTCTATCATGCAGTACACTCAAGTTCAATTTCACAGATATCTCAAAAAAATTTTTATATGTGTTTTGTTATTACATTTTATGTTTTGAGAATTATATTGAAAACAAAATTTGAAAATTTTGAAAATATGTTAATATTAATATATGTAATATATTTAATAATAATTAAATAAAATAATAATAGCTTTTCTCTCCTAGCTATTATTGGTTTATTACAAGATATATTAAATACATAAAATAAATTTTTTATACACATGTACAATTACAAAATGGTCAACATATTTTCAAAATTTTAATAATTATTCTAAATATAATTCTCACACAAAATGTAATAACGTTTATATAACAAAAAATATAAAAAAATTTTGTTAAGATGTCTGTGGAATTGAACTTGATGAGTTTATTGCGTGATAGATTGAACACTCTTGCACTGAGCCATCACATATTTCTTGTAAATGCTTTCATATTATCAGTATTTATGTAGCAGATATTTTTACACGATAATATCGATATAATCGAAAAGAAATCAAGATAGCATACTTGTCGGTCTATAAATTTGCAATTACTGAAAGATAACGTAAGCCAAGAATTAACAATCGTTCTCTCCTTGTCGCTCTATCATGCTGACAATACATAAGGTATCGATGAAAAAGCAACAAGTAAAAAAGCAATAAATTGCCAAGTCTAATAAGTGCCTGTGTTTTACATATTGTATATTAGTTCACTCTGTGAGTTATTATTTTACTGTTATTATTTATCGTCATACAATTTTTAATCATATATATAATTTTTAGATATTATTGATACATATATACGCATAAATGTGCATAAACAAATATAAAATTTACAAAAAGTGGGCGCTTGTTAGCCTAGTTGCATTACTGTTTTTTGCCACGAGAGGCCAAAAAGCATTTTCAGGTCGTATCTCGGCTATAAAGCGATATGCTAGAGGAACAAGGATAACGTGATCGTTGATCCTTTTCTATCTTTCCTTTCCACGGTGCGTCCACGCGAGCAATGCAATCGTGTGTGTACGTATACGAACATATACTTCTACATAGAGATCGAGAATTTATTTCTCAGATTGGTAACCCTGAAGTCGGAGTTTCGCATTGTCACCGCGCGAGGTCTCCAATATCAATTCGGAGTTTGGCCGTCACTCCTGCCGACCCTTAAGGTTGAGTGTTGACAAGGCAATAACTGAGCGCTTCTCTGCCGAACGCGCTCATAGGCCGGTATTCATAGTCAGTTCTTATATTTAAGGGCCACCGCACAAGCTTTTCCGTAATGCATTACGTTACGTCAAGGGCCAATTTCACCAAGCTCGGTTAGATTAACCGACGGTTAAAATTAGCAGGGTTCCAACTGAAATGATAAGAATGCTTGGTTTTCCTTCACCTCTATTTTCTGTTGGCCTGCTAATTTTAACCGTCGATTAATCTAACCGGACTTGGTGAAATTGGCCCTAAGTACTGATTCTAAACCTAAACTCGTACGTAATCTTGAACTTCAGTCAACGCACAAACAAAATTGTAACGTAGTATGCTTTTGTTACGTTACGATTTTCTCTGTGCGTTGACTGAAGTTTAAGATTACGTACGAGTTTAGGTTTAGAATAAGTACTTAACGTAACGTAATGCATTACGGAAAAGCTTGTGCGGTGGCCCTTATTCTGCTCAAGCCCTAAAGCCTATAGCGGGGAGCACACACTTTTGCATAAGCGCATAGTCATAAGCATAAGGGAATTGATTGGTCCATTTCCTTATGCATAAGGAAATTGACCAATCAAATTCCTTATGCTTATGATTATGCGCTTATGCAAAAGTGTGTGCTCTCCGCTTAAAGCCTATCACACACAAATTGGCATAGCTGCATATGCATAGCATAAGACCATCTGGACCAATAAGCATGCTATGTAAATCAATATGGCGATTTTATTTCGATGCTCATTGGTCCAGACGGTCTTATGCTATGCATATGCAGCTATGCCAATTTGTGTGTGATAGGCTTTAAGGCCCTCACACACAAATTGACATAGCTGCATATGCATAGCATAAGACCATCTGGACCAATAAGCATGCTATGTAAATCAATATGGCGATTTTATTTCGATGCTCATTGGTCCAGACGGTCTTATGCTATGCATATGCAGCTATGCCAATTTGTGTGTGATAGGCTTTAGGGCCCGAGCACAGACTTTTGCATAAGCGCATAACCATAAGCATAAGGAAATTGATTGGTCCATAAGCATATGCGTAAGGAAATGGACCAATCAATTTCCTTATGCTTATGGTTATGCGCTTATGCAAAAGTCTGTGCTCGGGCCCTAATACTTAACCTTTAAAATTTTAATTAATTATATAAATAAATATACAATAAGTACACCTGACATAAAGAATGTTATAAAACAAAAGGAGTATACGCACCGTACTTTATGGAATCATAAAATACATATAATAATAATTTGTTAGAAATATTCTCTTCATATTTTTTGCAAATAAGCATAAACTTTCAATATTATTTGAGCCTTATCCGTAAAATGAAGAATCACAATTCAATAACTTTATGATGACTAATTAAAAACAAATTATTATAAAATGTTTTCATAGGATCATCACTCAATTATCACATCAATTAATATGCCTCATTATAGCATTAGTCAAGCGATTATAAATATTTAAATATATAGGTTTAAGAAACTTATATTTTATGGAATCATAGATTATATATATAATACAATTCAGTCAGAGTAACTTTTCCTTCAATCATAAAATGCTAGAATCCAATAATTTCCAAATTAATTACCAGATTAGAAGCAAGTCGAATAGATGATTCCATAAATTAATAATTATAAGTATTAATGCATATATTACCCGCATATTACTAAAGACTTTAATATTATAAGATTATTTAAGACAAAAAGAATGCGCACAAGAAATCACATCGATGACACCTGATATTGGGAGCGATAATAGTCCAGTAAAATAGTATCAGAAACACCGAATATCTACAAAACGGATAGACAAGCCAATTCTTTGAGGGTGAGTAGAAGCCCTGCCGAAAATGGTCGATTAAAACCGATTAAAACATAATCCGTTTTAATCGGTTTTAATCGGTTTAATCCGCGCCCGGATTAAAAAGTAATCGATTTTAATTCCGAACGAACTATAATCGGTTTTAATATCGCTTTCGCGGATTATTTCCAATCTAAAATCATTACATTCTAATCCATATTGTTGTCAATCCAAATAAACACGAATAATCGAATGGATATTGTGGCTGCCGTAGGTCGTCACATTAAGCACAATCCGCGATACAATAGTGCGACCCGCAACTTGGCGGCCCACGCGCTCGCGCGTCCGCGCGTAGTTCCGGGCGGCGCCGCTATGCTGCGAAGGTCGAGCGAGCCAACCTGGAAGTAGAAAGCGGTCAAGCGGGGATGTAAGGCGGACCCTCTGCGTAGAAATCGTATATTTGTTTTTAACAACTGAGTCCGTTTCAATTGTAGAAACACCGATTCAGTAATTGATTGTGACTCATGATAACAGCAAATCCGACTTCACACTACATAAAATCAATTTACTTTTCATCTGCAAAATGATAAAATTTTTTATTAAAAGGGATTATTTTTACCTATGGATTGACTATGGTAAATTCCAATTAAATTGCATTAAAACAGGTTTAATTATAACTTTATGAAATCGTATAATTTCGGATTGAGGTGGAGATATATCATCCAACATTAATCTCGCCTGAAGCGTACTAAATTCGATTTGACTATTTTCAATCGGTTTTAATACCGCATTTTCGGTGCAGAAATCCCGATCGATTCGGATTACATTTTTTAAAATCCGTTTTAATCGACCATTTTCGGCAGGGCGGTCATAGGAGATGCCCGAATTCACAAAGTTCCAACAAAATTTCCCTGTCGGCGGTCATCTTCAAAATAGGGGTAAGTTTGGATATCTCGGCTCCTATTGGTCGAATCTTTTTCCTTTTTTTTTTTGGTTTTGTAGGAAAAAATATTTGCTACAACTTTTGTTTGAAATTTTTTTTAATAGCTGCCAAGGAAAGAAAGTTACAACCAAAAAAATGCCGTCAATTTGGGATTGAACATTTTTATTGACAATTATATTGCCCCCTGTTAGTTTTATCAAAAAATTGTTCAAGTAAAACTTGTAGAGGACTCAATTCTCTACAATTTTCGTATATCCGCTTTTGCGGTGACTCAAAAAATACCAGAGATAAAGAGCGCCGAAGTTGACTGTGTCTAGTAAATGCTATTTTTCGTGGGGAAAATTCGCGATTTTATTGTGAATTGTCGTACATTAAAACTCTTTTCCGCACCACCACTGAAGTAGAGTTTTAGGCGCATTTTTTTTTTGTTGATAGGGGTAGGTTTGGATATCTCGGCTCTTATTGGTCGAATTTTTTTTCTTTTTTTCTTTGTGGGGATACCACATAAAAAAATGCGCCTTAAACTCTATCTCAGTGGTGGTGCGGAAAAGAGTTTTAATGTATGACAATTCACAATAAAACCGGGAATTTTCCCCACGAAAAATAGCATTTACTAGACATAGTCAACTTTGGCGCCCTCTATCTCTGGTATTTTTTGAGTCACCGCAAAAGCGGATATACGAAAAATGTAGAGAATTGAGTCCTCTACAAGTTTTATTTGAACATTTTTTTGATAAAACCAACAGGGGGCAATGTAATTGTCAATAAAAATGTTCAACCCCTAATTGACGGCATTTTTTTGGTTGTAACTTTTTTTCCTTGACAGCTATTAAAAAATTTTTTAAACAAAAGTTGTAGCAAATATTTTTTCCTATAAAATTAAGAAAAAAGGAAAAAAATTCGGCCAATAGAAGTCGAGATATCCAAACTTACCCCTATTTTGAAGATGGTCGCCGACGCACAGGAAAATTTTGTTGGAACTTTGTGAATTCGGGCATCTCCTATGACCTTCTACTCACCCTCAAAAAATTGGCTTGTCTATCCGTTTTGCCATTTTCAGATACTATTTTACTGGACTATAAGTAGCTGAATTGATCCGCGGCGGCTCCGCATGCCGAAACCTAAACAATCGATAAGCATTTATTAATAATCGATCGACAATTCTTAAAAATATTATTTATCAAACCTTTCTCGGGAGATCTCCACCTGATCACCCTGAGAAAGTTCTAGAGCGCACGTGGCTGCACACGGCCCGAAACCCCTTCGTTTTTCAATAGTATATGTATAAGCTGCCGATTTCGTAACTCAGGAGCTCATTCGTCATTAACAGTTATCATTCAGCAGTAGTCTTTCAGTTCATTAACAGTCATTCTTTCATTCATTCTTTTATTACGTTCTTATACTCAAACTCCAATCTTTATTCAACTTCATTAGCGTGTGTTCTTTCCTCAATATCCAATTCACGCGCTCAAGTTTCCTTAATCGCAACATCCTTAATCGTCAAATAATTTTGTTTAACATTAATATTATTTATTATATTGTCAGTCTTGTGTTAGAATTTATAAGTTCAAATTGTGTGGGTTTCAAAATAAAAGACTTTGTGCATATACCTGCATACATCAATCCAGCCTATCTTATCCACGACCGAGGTTCTTGAGGACGAGAAACCGGGCTTAAAAGAGTCCAGCAGACATTGAACGAGAGAAGGATTTCTAGCAGCAATATGGTAAGTAATTACAATCATTTAAAACCCCGTATATTCTCAATTACTTGTAATTGACTGAAACCTAGCAATTTCACACATTTTTCCCCATCCTCTAATAATAAAAGAAACCACTGTCAAGCATTGGCATGTTGCTGACAGTTTTCCAGTCAGTCGACCTTAATAATCTATTATCATCTTCCTGCATTCGGAACATTCGGAAAATCAGTACTATACAATACTTAGACTTTGCATAAAATTAATACTGCTGTTGTCACTCGGACGTGGTCCAACCCTTGAAACCCGGTTGCCGAGTCTATATTGCCCTGGTGACACTCTACTCTGTCTCACGAATTCCCATCGTTATCGAGCATCGAAGTGTGCCCTGATCGACACTCTCCCATCATTACCCTATATATTCCTATCGTTATCAAGCATCGAAGTGTGGCCTGATCGACAATTTCCTTTACTCTTTATATCTTTCCATAAAAAACGACAACAGGAGAGTAATTAGAACAAAGAATATTATATTGAAAATACTATCATTCAATTCTTACTCGGATGTCGTCCAACCCCTGAAACCCGGTTGCCGAGCATACACCATTGCCCCTGGTGACACTCTACCCTTTTTTCCCTGAAATCCCATTGTTATCAAGCATTTAAGTGTGCCCTGATCGACACCAGAGAGAAGCCTGAGAGACGCCACGGCCCGGTTTTAGGTGATCCCTTAAAGACACTATAGTGTCTCTTTTTTTTTCTTTTTTTTTATTATTGAATATAAAAATAGTAACCTGAGGGATACTCATCCTGTTAGTTGGTACAAATGAGTCGATATTATCGTATATACTTTAACATGGATATCTCATGTACAAAAGCTTATATGATATTAATAAATTAGATCTAAATATATTACTTTGTGACTAATTATAATTTTGTGTCTGCTTATTAAACGTATATATGACCAGTTTAATATATGTGAAAGAATCCCAGTAAACTTGGAAATAAATTATTTTTAGGGTAACTAACTTAACATAATAAATCTTATCCTGAGTAATACCTTATAAATTATCTAATTATAGTATTTAGTACCAATAAACATAAAAAAATAAAATTAAACATTAAATATATGAACATTAAACAGAATAAGAAGAGTTTTTCAGACTTAGAGAGAATATAATAGAAATACAATCATTCCTATTTATTATTTAATTTTTGGAATTCTAATTCATAATTACTATATTATATATCTAGTGTAGAGAATGTTTTCAAATAGAGAGAGTATATACATATGTTCATACACATTCACACCCCCTCCCCCCCCACACACACACATAAATATAAGTTCAATAGAAAGTATATGTTTGCTTAAATTTTCGGAAACCTGGCAGCTTATGTGGATCGGAATTGATAATTAACATAATACAGTATCATTTCTCTAGGATCAGATGCGCAGATCAATTTCCGAAATATATTTTCCTAAGCTATGATAAATATTTTTATTCATGATTGATAATAGAGATTCAATCGGAAAGGGAAGGCAACCAATTATTTGAGAAACCTCCTTAACCATATACACTCTGCTGACCTCATATCTGGGACATTGCCAAAAAACATGATTAATTGATTCCGGTGTGGAACACCAGTCACAATTTGGTGAGTCAACCATGTTGAATCTATATAAGCTCTGTTTAAGAGATGTATGACGACTACGAATTCTGCAAATTGATACAACCTCCCTTCTACTGAAGTTCATCTGATGAAACCACGGTCGACGGGAAAAAGTAAAATAATTGTCCATATAATACACTCCTTTATCCAATCCAGTTTTTTTACACCAATTATTGAACTCAATTAACATTACATCTTTCCACCATAATTTAAACTCTCCAGGAGGAATTCCAATTTGGGTATCAGTTCCACATCAAATGGCTTATTTCGCCTTTTCGTCTGCTAATTCATTTCCCTTGATTCCTTTGTGTGATGAAATCCAGCATAACATAATATCAAAACCTTGCGTTTTCATGTTTCTTAACTCTTCTTTGATGGCTGCTATCAGTGGAGGGCTCTTTCCCAAAATACATGGTTCGACAATAGCTAATAAAACTGTTTTAGAATCCGAAAAAATAGTAACTTGTTTCTTATCTTCTTTAAAAATGAATCGTAGAGTCTCAAGAATAGCTAAGGCTTCCACCGAGAATATTGATAAGAACTCCGGGGCTCTGAACATTTTGGAAATTGAGTTATCTTTTGTGGTGAAGGCAAAACCTGTAAATTTTATATCCGGAGATTTAGAACCGTCTGTATAGATACATAATGTATTATTTAGTTCTTTGCTAAATATTTCCATAAAAGATATATTGGTTTGAAGAGGATCACCCAAATTTTCTCCTGTAGACACACATACATCTGGAGAGTATGAGAGAGTCAAAATGAGTAATATAGCCAATTGGTATAGGGTGATTCGCAATAATGTGCACTCTGTTATAAACCATTCTGAAGTTATGGATAAGAGGAATATCCATAAATCTGTTGACAACAGTAGGGTTATCTTCTAATTCCACTATTGATTCAAGAATTGGAATCAAAGGGTGGTTATTATTGGAACACATTTCTATGTTCTTTGTTTTCAGCATTGATCTTGATTTGAGAGCTCGAAGTCATGTTAGAGGGCAGTGAACTAACCTCAACCTTGTCATTTTTTGTAACTGACTTTTGAATTTGAATTTGATTCTTCCTTTTTTTAGTGATATTTTTAATTAATTGCTTTTTCTTTATCATGTCAGTATTTGCCAAAGATTCAGAGTCTTCTTGCAGATAAATAGTGCCAGAATCTTCAGATGATGACGTCTCCTCATGCGCACGTTTTCTTATTGCAATTATCTCCGTTTCGGTATCCATTGGTATTTCCTCTGTAACTTCCATATGCTTGCCCGTATCATTTTTCAGAGGAACACCTTGCTCAGATAGATGTTTTGTCATAAAATTTTCGAACATTTTCGAGGGGCAAGCCCTCTCCCCCCTTTGGGGGCCCGGAATTATGTAGTTCTTGGTTTTACTTCTAATATGCAAATTTCACTGCACAAACTCTTAGATACAATCGGGAGAGTATCACACAAGGATCTATCACGTAGGGAACAAGTTATAATTTATCAATTAATCTACACGAGTCCAATTCCTCTCTCCATTCGCAATTTCATACTGTTATAGTGTCTCTAATGATCCCTGAAAGCGATACGCCCTCTGTGGACATAAAAATGTGGACATTGAACTAGCCAATGTGCACGAATGTACTTAATGGGTAACACGCTATGTTCACAAATTATGGTTCCGTTCCGTGCTATGTGCACAAAGTGTCGATAATATATACAGCCGCGTGACAAGGAAAGATGATCGCGTCGTCTTTGTCTCTCTTGCACCGTATGTGTGTAGCGTCCGTGAAGGCACACACCGATATGTTGAGCACACGGATGCGGCCTCTCGTGGCAGAAAGCAGTAATGCAACAAGGTTAACAAGCGCCCATTTTTTGAGAATTTTATATTTGCATATATGTACATATGTGCATATATATATTTAAATTGTAGTTAAAATTGTACGTGCAATTAAATATTGTATGATGATCAATAATAATAACAGAATAATAGATAACAGAGTGAACAAATACACAATATGTATGGGTGCCTGTTAGACTTATTTATTTTATGTATGCTTTAATATATCTTGTAATAATAATAATCAACCAATAATAGTAACCAATAATAGCCATGAAAAGTTATTATTACCTTAAGTATTCTTTTTAGATTAAAACAGTCTGTATAATACATTATTATTATTTTTTTTAAATATATTGATTATATAATTAATATAATAATTTAATCAATATAATTCTTTTTAATATAATACATTCGAATATATAAAAATATAAAAATATATTTTTTAAGTTAAAAGTTATTGACGACAATTTCATTGAAAAGAATCGATTCTATATTGATTCGATATTGCTTTCACGCTCTTTCTCTCTCTCCCTCTCTCTCTCTCTCACTCTTTCTCCTGAAAGTCAAGATCTCATTACTCAATAAGAATCCGATAAGAAATTTTTGTTAGAATTTTCTTAAGATTATTGATACAAATAAATATTGTGTGTATTATTATGAATGTGTTGTATATGTGTGTGTATTATTATGAATGCATTATATAATCTACTTAACTAGTAATATTTATAAAATAAAAAAAGAAAAATAAATCAAAGAAGAGAATGTAGATATTCTATTGAATATAGCACGCACGCACGCACGCACGCACGCACACCCACACGCCCACACCAACCTACACTCACCCACGCACGCACGTACGCACGCCCGCACGCACGCACCCACGCACGCACGCACCCACGCACGCACGCACCCACGCACGCACGTACGCACCCATGCACGCACGCACCCACGCACGCACACACACAACCTCACGCGGTACACCTTGGGTAATGCTAATGTCGGCGGTACTGTAACTTTCAAGTCTTGTAATTCAAAAAATACTTAATGAAAAAACACTTTGTTATAGTGTTTTGGAAAGCTCTCGAGATAAGCTATAAAAGTATACAATAAAAAATGGGGGGTCCCATTTAAGAAAACATCGATCACATTGACCTCACCTTAAAAAGGTCACTCAAGGTCAAGTCCATATTTTTATCATGTCGCCCCCTCAAAACCATACAACTTTTGTCTGAAACATTTTTTTCTACATCTCACTCCTTCCGAGATATTTCAAAGGTCCGGGACTTTTTCTTCACCCTGTATAATAAATTATTATTGATTCTTAAATAGTATGAGTTTAGTGTATGTTGATCTTACTTATTTTTTAGACTTTTTTGCTTAAACGATATTTCTGCTTTTGTTTCGCTGCTAATTTTCGTCATTGGATGTCAATGTAAGATAAAGCAATTTTTCAGTTCCGCAAAGCCTTTCGGGGTGATTGAAAATCGGTAAGAGTACAATCGCCAATATATCTTCGAGTACAATCGCCAATATATCTACGAGTTTGCAGCCTCCGCCGAGCATTCTCGGTTTCCGCTCCGACTGCAAATCCTCACCAACCTTCCGACCGATTCAACGAGAGCGGAGCATTCGCCGCTCTTTTAGATCTCGGGTCTATCCGGTCCGAGCGCTCTGGCCAGACGGACCGTGGGTTTGCGAGTTCGCTGCAGTAATGCCAGAATGCCCACGCTAGCAACATGCAACCGTAGTGGAGGGGATACACACACAAGCGAAAGCCGTGAACATGTAATGCGCAGAACGTTCACACGGCTTTCGCTTGTGTGCGTATCCCCTCTACTACGGTTGCATGTTGCTAGCGTGGGCATTCTGGCATCACTGTTCTCGACTCCGACTGACCATCCTTAGATCCGCATGCGGAATAGGGACGGAGAGTTCTCCGCCCGATCGGGAGTAACCGGTTTCCGACCGCATCCCCGAGCATCTGGGAATACGCGACTCATCTAATATCGACGCAAAGATAAAACACGGTTTTGCTGTCCGCACGAATTAATCGCCGCGCCGAAATACCTGTCGCGCCGTGCATCATATATTGTATTCAGCGCCCGTCAAAATAAACACGGCTTTGCCGTACACGCGCCGACTAGCCGCTGCCCCATTTCTTGCGCGCCTTACACCGTCACAACAAACACGGCCTCGCCGCGGTGATGCCAGAATTGAGACGCGAGCAACACGACTCCGTAATGCGCTCTGCGCATCACATGCACACGGTTTACGCTTGTGTGTGTATCCCCACCATTACGGAGTCGTGTTACTCGCGTCTCAATTCTGGCATCACTGCCTCGCCGTACGCCGAATACACATCACGCCGTATCACAATACATTACGGTTTATAATATACCGCGAATTAATCGCACGCGTACATATTGTTACGACACGCGCCGAACACCTCGCGCTTTAATTATATCGCGCGCATTGTCCACCGCGCACCCCCTTCGCGGGACGTAATTCATTCTTTGTAACTACCTGTACACTGACCATTACCGAAGGAGGCAAATAAATAGACCAATTACATCACGTGTCTGTCGTCGTGTCTCAACTCTTTCACGAGCCCTGATTCCGACTGAACTATCCGATCTCGCGAAAGCGACCCGTTACAGTTTTATTTATGAGCGATATAAGGGGCCTATTCTGTAACTTTTAACACTGTCATTATATACCATTGCGCATTTATATTACATGATACAAAAAACCTGCGTAGTGATACATAACGACATCGTTAAAAGTTATAGAATAAGCCTTTAAGATGTATTAATCATATAATAATCATTAATATTTTCATACCTGGGAAAACGTGTACTAAATATTGTTGGTATAGATCCTGGTTTTATATACACGCGTTGTTTCGTCCCACCAACAGAATAATAAAAACATTTACAACACTTTTAAAATGCTGGCTTCATAAAACACTTATAGTAGGAACAAAATTTTCTTTGCTCACTGCCTTAATCCATTTTTGTTGGATATTTTCTTTCTTTGGAAACCTATAATTTCATAAATAGCACAATTATTTTCTATAATAACATTAATATATTGTGATTAATATATATATATATATATATATATATATATATATATATATATGTATATTTTGAGTACATATTACGGATTGTAAGACAGGACAGAATGCTTTACTTACATGTGGAAAGATATATTTTTTTCTCACCAGGCTCCTTCCAATAATCACATGCACTGCATGTCTTCATTTTTTAAATATTCCTGGATAATATTTTTACACAATTATCCACGATATTTGATGGTATATTTTTAGGTTATTAGCAATTACTGTCATTATTGCGCGCGCAGAAAAGGACACAGATTCACCGATGTTTTGCCTCTCTCTCCGTTCTGCCAAACCCTACTCTTAGGCCGGATTCACACCTTGGCAGAAAAGCAGAAAGCAGAAAAGCAGAAATACTGCTTATTTTCAGCGCAAGTTCTGATTGGCTTCTGCTTTTCTAGCACGAGTTCTGATTGGCTTCTGCTTCTCTGCTTTCTGCTTTTCTGCCAAGGTGTGAATTCGGCCTTAGGTTGCGAACCCATGCAGCGGATTAGCGTAAAGCCCGAATCACACTAGCGGCTCGCGGCTGCGATTGCGATTGCCTCAGCCAATCAGAAAGCACCAATTGCAAGTATGATTGGAGCGTAGCAAATCACAATCACAAACGCAATCGCAATCGCAGTCGCGAGCCGCTAGTGTGATTTGGGCTTAACGCGGAACGAGAAGGGAACCAATCGTGAACGTAACGAAAACTGCAGAATGCTCGCGATTGGTTCCCTTTTCGTTCCGCGTTACGCTAATCCGCTGCATGGGTTCGCACCCTTAGCCTAAGGAAATATATGGCATGCTGGGTCTATCTTATATGTCTATGGTTTGAACATGTTCAACTCACAGACTTCTATATATTACTAGACCGCTAACTTCTACGAAATACTAGAGATTCTTAAACAGAGATCGGACAAACCGTTAACGATCTCTGATTGGCTCTAGGGTAAAACCGGAAGTGTGAGAGAGAAAGATATATATAAATGAGAGAGAAAGATACAATAACCACTACTGACGTTTGTGGCCTAAGATGGCGGCGGTGGCATGGTGGGGGTAGAGTTGGCGCTTCTCTGATAATCTAGGACTCTAGTAGTTTTTTTTTCGGATCTAACGGTGTGGTCAAAACCGTCCAGCATGAAAAGTTGGCTATACACGCTCACGAAAGAGCAACTTGTCGCCGTAGCCACCCAGCATGGCATCGACACGACCGGCACACTCGATGAAATCCGCCACCGGACGCCGGTATGTAGACGCACACCCGGAAGAATTCGGGGCACCAGGCCCGACCGCCTGGAACACACGGACGCCCCCGCGAATAGAGATCGCACCACCAAGCGCACACCGCGACGAAAGTCGCGGGTTCGAACCATCCGCGACCACGCAAATGTTAGAACAGCTGCGGAAATGGGGACGTCCATTCGACGGTCGCGATCCGATCGCATTCATGGAACGCGTGGACGACCTCCGCGCGGACTACGGGTACTCCGGCGAGCAATTACTGAAGGGGCTGTCCGAGCTCCTACGCGGAGATGCCATCGCATGGGCACGGAATAACCGCGAAGATTGGCAAACGTGGGGGGATTTTTGTAACGCCATCCGACGGCGGTATCTGCCCCCACGGTATAACGAAGAACTCCAACAACAAATCGCTGAATGGAAACAAAGAGAGAACGAGAAATTCGCGCCGTACGCGGACGACATGATGACTCTCATACGCCGAGCCGGGGGGTTCACCCGCGACCAACGACTGTCGCGAATTTACGCGAACATGCGGCCCGAATATAAGAAGTACGTCAGGCGCCAGGACATAGTTGATCCAAACGAATTATTCGATGACGCCGCGGAGTTCGAGCGGATCGAGCAGGAACAAGCAAGCCGGAGACAATACCCCGCTACAACCTCAACCGTAACAACCGCGTACAACCGGGAGGAGTGCTGCTGGCGCTGCAAACAGCGGGGGCACACCCGGTTCCAGTGCAAACAGCCACCCCGACGATTCTGCTCGCAGTGTGGGAAGGACGGAATCCTTACCGCCAACTGCCATCCACCGCTGGGAAACTCCAGACGCGCCGGGACTACCACGGCCGAACCCGGACGCCCAGAACCCAGTAACCTATACACCTCGGCCACACATTACGGCAACCATTCACGGGCACCCCGTGGAGGCCCTACTAGATTCGGGTTCAGAGATTTCATTCGTCAATGCCGAAACCATCGAGAGAATGAAAAAACTTGGCATCGCGCCCAACGAGGAGGACGGCCAAGTACAGATGGCCGACGGGACCGCCGCCCGGACCCTCGGGAAGGTCCGGCTACCGATCTACCTACAAGGACGGACGTCCACAACTTCTGGATCCTACCGACACTCCGAGATGCCGCACTATTTGGGATCGATTTATGGGCCCGCCAGGGGCTCGCGATCGCGCCGCCACGACAACGACGAGTCCGGCACAGTCAGCCGACCTGCGGGAAAGCCAGCGGCCTGGCTACACGAACAAAGGAAAAAAAAACCGCCTGAATGACTTCCTAAACCGCGAACTCAATAAGTTCCAAACAGTCACGGGGCCGACCCCGATGGTCGAACATCATATCCGATTAAACCGGACCGTACCAATCAAACAGCGGTACCGACCCCGCAACCCGACCATGCAAGCCATCATCGACGCAGAAGTCGAGGAGATACAAAAAGCCGGAGTGATCGAATCATCCCGAAGCTCGTGGAGCTCACCCATCGTGGTCGTCCGGTAAAAGGACGGGAAGCACCGCTTCTGTATCGACTTCTGAAAAGTCAATGAAGTCACGGAGAAGGACGCTTATCCACTACCGCAAGTCACCGCCACCTTGGACAAACTACGCGGCGCCCGATATCTCACGACGCTCGATTTAAAGAGCGGGTACTGGCAAGTACCCCTGGCACCAGAAAGCCGACCGATCACAGCATTCACCGTACCGGGAAAAGGCTTAATGCAATTCCGGGTGATGCCTTTCGGGCTGCGCTCCGCCCCGGCCACGTTTCAGCGCCTGTTCGATACCGTCATCGGACCCGCGCTCGAACCGAACGTATTCGTATATTTAGACGACATTATTATAATCAGCCGCACGTTTGACGAACATTTGGACTTGCTCGCCGAAGTATTCCGCCGCCTCCGTCAGGCCCGCCTCCGGTTAAACCCAGACAAATGTCGATTTTGCATCGACAACCTGAAATACCTGGAGCACGTTGTCGACCGTACCGGAATTCACACTGACTCCGAAAAGGTCAGCGCGGTCGCGAATTGGGCCGAACCCCGCTCGGTGAAACAAATCCGACAGTTCCTCGGGATGGCGTCGTGGTACCGACGATTCATCGAAAATTTCTCGATGCTAGCCGCACCCCTCACGCAATTAACAAAGAAGAACGCCCGCTGGGCGTGGGGGGCGGAAGAAGCCGCCGCGTTCCGACAACTAAAACACGCGTTAACCATCGCGCTCGTACTCGCATGCCCGGATTTTAACCGCCGTTTTTTCTTGCAAACGGACGCAAGTACCAGCGGCCTCAGAGCCGTCCTCACCCAATATCACGAGGACGGCGAACGCGTCATCGCCTACGCGAGTCGCACGCTATCCGGCGCCGAAAGAAATTATAGCGCCACGGAGCTCAAATACCTCGCGGTTGTCTGGGGCATACGGAGAATGCGAAATTATCTAGAAGGGTACGCCCTCACCGTCATCACGGACCATCAGTCCTTACGCTGGCTACAGAAATTGGAAACCCCGACGGGACGACTCGCGCGCTGGTTATTCAAGCTCCAGCAATTTGACTACGAGATTAAGTACCGACGAGGAGCGCTAAACCGCGTAGCCGACGCGCTCTCACGAAAACCGGAAATAAACGCGATTCAAACGATACATTGCCGCTGGTACAATCGCTTGCTAAACGAAATCCGACGCAATCCTGCCGCGCGCCCGGATTACCGAATCACGAACAACGGGCTCTATCGCCACCTTCTCCACAGTTTAAACTTTAAAGAAATCATCCGCCGACGAACAGTGAAAACTGTGCGTGCCCCGCGAGCAACGGGGAGAGATCCTCCGACAATACCACGATGCCCCCACTGCCGGACACGGGGGGGTCGCGAAAACGATCGTCCGCATCGCCGACAAATTCTACTGCCTCGGGATGTTCCGCGAAATCACCAGATACGTACGACAGTGCCAGGAATGCCTGGCGCATACACCGTTGCAACAGAAACCGGCCGGAAACATGCATGCGACCAACGTCACATGGCCGTGGGAACATGTCACGGTCGACCTCGTGGGCCCGTTTCCACGATCACGTCGCGGTCACGTGTGGCTGTTGGTCATGCAAGATCGGTTCACAAAATGGGTCGAATTAGCACCGTTACGCCAGGCCACAGCGAAGGCCGTAACCCGCGAGATAACCAAACGAATAATCCTGCGACACGGCCGTCCCGATATTATTATATCCGACAACGGGACGCAGTTCAAATCCGCACCGCTAACCGAAAGGCTTAGAGCCTTCAACGTAGAACACCGCACCGCACCCGTCCGCGCCCCACATTGTAACCCGGTGGAGCGTACGAACCGGACGATCAAAACGATGGTAGCGCAATACGTCGATCGCGACCACCGCGAATGGGACGAACAGCTCCCCGCGCTACAGTTCGCATACAATACCGCCACGCACGATGCTACGGGGTACACACCGGCGTACCTGAATCACGGTCGAGAATTAATCCCGCCCGTCCCCGCCCTCCCAACATCCACGGAGGCCCCAGAACCCGACATCGTCCGACAACAACTCCGAGACGCCGAGGAAGTCGTGCGCATCAACCTGGCCAGGGGATTCCAGCGACAACAACAATATTACGACCAACGACAACGAGAATGGCGACCAAAGCTGGGCGACTATGTTTGGAAGCGAAACTACCCGCTATCCAACAAAGCAAACGCATTCAATGCAAAGCTCGCGCCAAAATTCATCGGCCCGCTAGAAGTACGTCGGTTTATTTCGCCGGTAATCGTCGATCTCCGGAGCAAACGCGGGAAGTGGTATCGTCACATACACATCCAAGACCTGAAACCCTCACCCGGCGAAAACAACAACAATAATACCGACGACAACAACGAGAATATAGAAGCTCCGGACGAGAACGAAAACAATTTCAACGAAAACAATAACGGGGAAGGCGAAGAAGACATCGAAGAAAACAACCCCACCACGAATTAAAAAGCAGAAATCCGAGGGAAAGAGAGCAACCAAAAGAGAGCCAAGCTCAGAAGCCTTCGAGATGGATATCGAGAAAGACATCTTAGAGGCGATAAACGAGATCCTGGGAGATCCCGAGCCGCCGTATGGCACAGGGGTGCTGGAAGAAGTGGTATCGTCACATACACATCCAAGACCTGAAACCCTCACCCGGCGAAAACAACAACAATAATACCGACGGTCGTTTCGCCCAGGGGAAACGACGCGTTTACCGTAATAATTACCCGCCGGAAACAACGCGTCGTTATCCCCACCCGAGGGCGAACGACGCAATTACCGCTAGACGCTCGGGTATAAAAAGGCAGCATTTCGACATCTCATTACCAGAACGATTCCTGAATCCTCTCGAGCAGTACGCTCCGAGCTACGATACCAGATCCGATCCTAGAACTCGCAGATAACGACGGAACGTGAGATTGACGCGTACGCAGTCTCCACCGAGCAATGTTTGGTTTCAGCAGGATGGGGCTCCGTCTCATTTTTCTCTGGAAGCTCGAAATATTCTCAACGATGTTTTTACTGATCGGTGGATTGGTAGAAGAGGCACAATAGAATGGTCACCGAGATCACCAGATCTAACCCCGTTAGACTTCTTTTACTGGGGGTATTTGAAAAGAAAGGTCTATGAGACTAGGTCCGAAAATTTAGAAGAGCTGCGGGAAAAAATAGTGAACGTTTTAAATTCAAGCACACCCAATTTTTTAAGTAACGTTATCGATACGTTTTACAATCGCTTAGGACACTGCCAAGTTGTCGAAGGACATGAATTTGAACATTTTATAAAATAATTAGTTTTTATTCCTTCACATACACCAGTGTTCCCATCCCGGTCTTGCCTTAGTTGGCAGGACACGCTAGCGGTCTTGCCTTGGTTGGCCGGACACGCACGCACGCACGCACGCACGCACACAACAGAGAGGATTTGGAGTCATTAAATACGGCGGAAGTGACGAACCGCGGGGTTCTTATCTCTGTTGTGACACACACACACACACACACACACACACACACACACACACACACACACACACACACACACACACTCAGGACACGCGCGTGCCCGCGTGAAGCCTTATCTTTCTTCTGTTGTCGCCGTGGGCCCTCGCTATCGCAAAATCTCAATAAAAATGTTCAAATGATCATAACTCTGCGAAAAAAAATTGTAGAAACCTCGGCGACCTCGCGTTGTTTTCGTCTCGGAAAGCCTTTTCGATCGAGCCCTCACTCAACTCCACATGCCATTTAAGATTTTTTGGCTCCCCCATCCCCCGTCCCGCGCGGATGTAGAGGTGGGTGTTTTTGTGGTTAAATAATAGACTTTGTGATCCCATTGTATCCCTATAAATTTCAATCCTATATTTCAAACTATTCAAAAATTATTTAGTTGGCCCGGAACTTTTGGTAGGCACTGTATATGAATCGTTACTATCTCCCAGCAGAATATTAGAATCTAATCAAGGATTAAGAGATATAATTTTCATAATTTTTTTTCTGCATGTTTATAACATACTGCTCCTTTAAATCATTTCCTACTTTTAACAATAGTTTTTCAAACTGTGTCATTTTGTCATTTGTAAATCCCTTTTTGTGTCTTATTTATTTGAATGTTCCAAACATCTAAAACCTCTTGCTGCATTTGTATTTTAATTTTATTTTCATTTACACTATCAGAGTAGTAACGTTTTATAATATATTATTGATTAATAATAATAATAACACACACACACACACATCTATTATATAATAAAATTAATGAAATAAATATAATTCTGGATAACAATATTCTGCGCAGATGCTTAACGCTTGACGCTCGATGCTGCCATGTAAAGGCACCTTTACGTATGAGAAGTAAACATCTGCGCATGCGTGACTTAAGTAGGAATCAATACCTTTGATACCTTTGACTATATAAGTATAGACTGCCAGTTGCTGTATTCAGGTCGGTTGTTAAAAAAGAGCGACGTCAGAAACCAATAACTAAAAATTAGGTACAGTTTGTGCTGCACCCGATTACTCCCGATAGTTTCCGATTGTTTCCAATAAAGAGCAAAGAGTTGCGTATAACCTAAACATTAACACAAATTACGAATTAAATAATTTCCGAAATAAAAAATGCCACTTTATTGTTTTATAAAAGGCTGCAATAGCAATCGTTATAAAAGTCAAAAAACAGAACAAATGAATAAAACAATAAGCTTTTTCAGGTATGTAATATAAAATTCAATATAAAAAGATACATTACTTTGAAATTTAATGTAGCTTTTACAATTAGTTGTTACAATAGCTGTTGCGATTATATTGCAAAAGCTATTAATATAAACAATAACAAATAATAAAAATAAATAAATAGTTTATATAATTATTATTTACATTATGTAATATATATATATATATATATATATATATATATATATATATATATATATATGTATATATATATATATATATATATATATATATACACACAGGGTGTCCCATTTTATTTTTGTCAGTCAAATATCTCGATATCAGTAGTTTTAGAAGAAAATGTTTCAGACAGAAGTTGTATGGTTTCAATGGGGACATAAGATAGTGGCAGTGATTTGACCTTGGATAGTCATTTGAAGGTCACCTTCAATTTCTTAAATGGAACCCTCTATTTTTCATTGCATATTCTTGTAGCTTACCTCGAGAGCTTTTCAAAACATTATAATAAAGTATTTTTTCATTAAGTACTTTTTGAGTTATTTTATATCTTAATCTGATATTTTGATATAAAAAATAAAATATCTGCCCATGTATTGAAATGTAACATCTATATTTTAATTAAATGGCTGACGCCATAATCTAACAGCACGTACTGAAATGTAATACTCGCATACTGGGATAAGAAAGAGGAAAAGGAAAGAAGGAGGCGCAGAAATAATCGACGTTTTTTAATATAATAATAATAATAAGTAGAGTATATAGGAGAGTTCTAAGCCATGGTCCTCTGAGGTTGGGGGGGTGGTGAGGGGCAAAGGGAAATCAGCGCGGAGGGGGGGTATGACGTCACGCGGGGAATCGCGTCCTAACCGGTAGGCGAAAGGGCCGCGGAGAGGGGGGAAGGGGACCGCGTCCTAACCGATGACGAGGGGTCTGCGGAGAGGGGGAGGGGGACCGTGTCCTAACCGATAGGCGAGGGACCCGCTAACCTAACCGGTAGGCGAGGGGTCCGCGGAGAGGGGGAGGGGACCCGCACGGAATCGGCTAGGGACCCGCGAGGGACCCGCGGGGAAGAGGGAACGCGAATGTACGATGCCGCGAGGAGGCGTGGGAGAAGGATAGCGCGAGGCGTCCGCAATGTGTAAGAGAAGGATAGCGCTAATGATATTCTATGGGCGTGGGAGAAGGATAGCGCGAGGCGTCCATATGAGCGTAAGACAAGGATAGCGTTTGCATGCACGTTGGAAAAGAAAGGCGCGAAGATATTGCATGCATGTGGGAGAAGGATGGCGTTCGCATGCACTTGAGAGAGAGATAGCGCGAAATGTTCGCATGCACGTGGGAGAGAGAGATAGCGTTCGCAAGGCGGTGCAAGAAGAATAGCGCGAGAAGGATGGCGCGAGGCATGCACTTGGGAGAGAGAGACGATGCCGCGAGTAGGTGTGAGAGAGATAGCGCGAGGCGTCCGCAATGTGTGGGAGAGAGAGAGAGAGATAGCGCGAAGCATGCACGTGAATGATACGGCGTTCGCAAGGCGGTGTGAGAGAGATAGCGCGAGGCATGCACGCGTGTAGGAGAAGGATAGCGTCCGCATTGGCGCGGGAAAAGGATCGTGGGAGAAAGAGAGAGAGAGATAATGCGAGGCATGCACGCGTGTGGGAAAAGGAAAAAAGAAGATGCAGAAATAATTGACATTTTTTAAATATAATAATAATAATAATATTTATTCAAAATTTATGTGTTCGTTTAAATGTGTGTGTGTAAAAAAAAAATACTAATAATATAATAAAAATA
This sequence comes from Formica aquilonia x Formica polyctena, assembly GCA_907163055.1. NCBI lineage: Eukaryota > Metazoa > Arthropoda > Insecta > Hymenoptera > Formicidae > Formica > Formica aquilonia x Formica polyctena. Next base: position 40,578 of record CAJQTV010000559.1, read on the forward strand.
TGTGCTGCAGGCTCCTTCTGAAACAAAAAATACATATCTTATTAGTATATTAATTTAATTTTTATAAATCTAATATAAATTTTAAAAAAGAAGATACTTACAGTATCGTCCTGGGGCCGCAAGCTCTTCCTCCCAATCCTCCTCCCAATCCTCTTCTTCCTCTTCCTCTTCCCACGCCTCTTCAGGTTCCCAATTCCCCTCTTCTTCATAGAGCTCAAGCCCAAAAAGAGGCCGCAAGTAGAAAATGTCCTCGTACTGCGTAGGGTGCACGCATGCCCACTCGCGGGCCCCTCGCGTATCGCCCCACAAATTGGCGTGCGCCCAACGCAAATTTCCTCTTATCCATCGCATGTATCTGCGGTGGATGACGTCAATTTGCAGGAACTGAAATATATTATTAATTAATAAATATCACACATAATCTCGCACACAAAAACACTGAACACTACTTACCAGATTAAGGCGAAACATTGGCATTTATATACACTGTACTTTACTCACTGCTCGAAACGTTATGACGGATACAACGGGATAGACATCATCTCGTTTAAACATTTTAGAGTAGGGGATGTATCAGTTACAAAGAACGCTTACCTTCAGCACATGATAAGAAGACAAAAGGTAGCACGTTCCCGCGGACAATTGTCTACAAGTCTTTTAAATATGAATGTATTATTATTATAATATGTAAACCACTATCCAACAGCTTTGAACGGCTATCAAACGGCTTTGAACGGCTATCGAACGGCTTTTGAACGGCTTTGAACAGCTATCGAACGGCTATCGAACGGCTATGAACGACTATTGAACGTGTAACGGTTCACCTTTCCCGTACGCCGCGGATCAAGGCTCGTCGGTGCCAGGATTCGGGAGAAGAGGGAAACTCCAACTTACTTTACCTCGGTATAAGCGGTTTAAATAATTAGGTTTATTCAAGCGGTTATTATAAAAGATATTTAACACAGAAAGCTATGCGAAGCAACATGCGGGAACGGTGCGTACGGAGCCTCGCGCGTGAGCGGTTGTTATTCACAAGGTGACGAGCAAGCACGGTTCGTACAGAGTTTCGCGCGTGAGCGGTTGGTGCGCGTGGAGCTCGGGAATCGAGCGTGGCTCAAGCGGCCGTGTTCGGCAATCGCGGTGTTCGCATGCAAATAAGCTATGATTATTCCGTGAGGTACAGTACAGATCTTAAACACTACGGGGTGTCGCGTGGCCTTCAATGTAGTTCCAACTGCCTGGCGGCCTTATCCTTAAAAGGACGGGGCGTCGGCGTTCTCGGCGTTCTATCCTTAAAAGGACTGACGCTCCTTAGTAGTCTGAAGGCCGTGTGTGAATGTGGAATCGGCGCGACACTTGGTGGGAATCCTAATGTCTAATTAACTCTACAGCCAGAATGCGCGGTATGTACCGGGCGGTCTTACAATACGGACAGGTCGCGGTATATATAATGCGGTCTTACAATATGAACAGGTCGCGGTATATACAAACGGTGCTAGAGTCTATCAGGACGCGGAGACCGAAGCGGTCTTACTGGTTACGGTGTATGTACAACGGTCTTACAATAGAGCAGGTCGCGGTATATGTACAAAGCGGTATTACAAGTTAACGGGTCGCGGTATTTAGACGGAAAGATACACGGAGACCAAAGTGGTATTTGCCGGTATATCCTCCTTGCACTCAAACTCTAATCTCACGTCCACGGTGGAATTTTTGACAGACTCGTTTTGTCGCGAGCAATCGATAACGGCGAGAGAACCGCAATGTAAAAATTTTGAAATGTTTAATAGCACATCATCATTATCACATCCGTAATAAGATTTGCGAAAACGAGAGTACATATCGAACAAGAGGGCGAATCTATTTTTATCGAAATCTAAATTCAAATCATCGTAGGGATAAAATTCCGAGTTTAGATAGAGTTTAACGTTGGATAATTTGCAGTCGTCGAATGTAGTAATATCTTTTGACACAGCATTTTTTCTGCCAGTCTGCAGCGCAAAGATCACGTATCGCGGCTTCTCCAGCTAAGAGGCGGCTTTCACGGTCCATGAATGCTTGGTAGTATTATGCAATAGAGGAAATTCGTATAGATCCCAAGAGCGAAAACTCATATTCAAGTATCGCCCGCTTTCCAACGCGCGTAGCAAGGATAGTTTATTGACCTCGCTCAATATTACATGTGGCATACGCCATTGTATCTTGAATAATTCGATATCAGCTTCAGCCGAAGCATGTCCAAATATGCAATTGTTGTCGTTGCGCGAACGTATCAGAATTAATTCGTGACGAGCGTTAATCACAACTCGCTTATAACCTTCGCAAAAACCCAGTAGTATGTTTAGCGGCACGCAAAAATTGAAGTAAGCTTCAACAGCATTATGCGACATATTCCACGCAGCATTCTCCAAGATTTTACCTTTCTCGGTTGTTAGAGAGACATAGTTTTTAATCGTGGAAGTTATTCCAACGTTTCTGTTGCGGTCAATCTCCACACCGTCGAGTTCATATCGAAGTTCATCAAACATAAACGCGACACAATTGTTTCCCAATACCACTCTTGCCCCTTCATCTACTTTACGCACCCTCAACTTTCCCACGACGTATAGAAAACTTTCACATGGTAACGTGTACAAATCTTGATGTTGTATCGGTATCCGTATCTCGTCGCTATATCCAAGCGTTGTGTTGGCGTATGGATTGTACGTATGAGTCTCAATCTTGACGATACGATCGTCAAAGATCGGCTCGCCTCCGATATTCAAGATGTCAATCATATCGTTCAAGTATTTCGTACGACGAATCCCAATGATTTTAAAAACTCGCGATTCAACGCGCTGAGCTTATTTTTAGCGTAACCAGATATCTGATTATTGTCACCCGATACCGCAGTCACTCGCCTTCTCGCAAAAATATTGTCCCTCGTAAAGATATTGTCTCTCGCGTGCTCCGTGCTTTCGTTCAACACAAGCATTTCATTTGTCAAACGCTTTATTTTTGCCGCCGCCGTATATGCAATCTTACGGTAATTTCCTCTCCTCGAAAATCGAGCAAATGTCCTTCTTGATCAACAATGCGTATCGTTAAATCAGTAATGCTCCGTGCGACGATCGGTAGATAAATGATCTGTGCTGGCGTTTCCGATATCTTATATCCTGGCGGCACGCTCGGTTAAAATTCATGTATCATGTGTACGCGCTTGTCATTGCTCTACGCGCCAGTGGTTACGCTGCATTCTATACGAATAATATTTACGCTAATAATATTTATCGGTACATCCGATTCGTGCCATTTCCGAGGTTGTAATATACGATTCGACGAGAATCCCAACAACGATCCAACGTTGCCCGGTTTACTAAAATTTATTCTAAAGACACATTTGATTTCACTCTTTAGCGTATTATGATTAGCGCGAAGCATTATTGGATATTCATCGTGTTCTTCGTCATCAACAATATCGTTGGAATCAACTACGCGTCGATGTCGTAAAATTGCACGTCGGATATATTCGTTTATTGCGTGTAATTCGTACGATTCCTCGGGAATCGTAATTTCCTTATCGTCGTTATCAAAATAAAATTTATTATTCCAAGAATTCACGTTCGATATCGTATGATAAGTTTCAAAGTCCGTTAACCAAGCTCGTAATCGCCATCGTTTAAATCCATAGCCGGAAAGTAGCTTACAGCAAGAACGCTACTCTTGCCGGTCAACATAAGCGTGAGTGACATGCTGGAAATCTGTCGAACGAATACTGAGACGCGACGGAGAATTGTCAGGCTTTAAATTCATATCGATCATCAACCGTTTGAAGAAATCGGAGACACAATTGTCCACAAATACTTTGATTGTAATTTTGATAGGCCGTGTGATTGTATTCTATATTTGCAACATTCTGCCCAAAATATCGCACTAATTCCTTGGGCGGTCGAAGATTTCCAAAACTATCGAAATATACTACACGATCTCCCCTCTTTGCATACGCAACCCAATGAGTACCGGAACCATCGACGTCATCCAAATTGACAATACCGCTCTCATTTCGCCGTACACCGTTTATCGGTAAATTATTGCGCATGAAAACGCCTCTAAAAAATGGTATACGCATATGTCTTGCAAGTTGTTCCAATTGTACATTGGTTGTTACACCGGCAGGCATTTTTATTTTGACGTTTTTTTTTTCTTGGCTGCTGTTGAGAACCCTCGTCCGCACTTGTATGGAGCGAGATAAAGTCCGTGACCTTCCATGGCGCGATTATGACGTTGCATTTCCTCGAGCTGACGTTGCGCCGCCTTGCTATCGTACACCGCCTTTGCGATTCCCGCTGCTCCGCCAGCCAATGAACCGAGAACTCCCAATAATGGTAAAATGGGTAAAATACCACCGCGCTTCGCTATAGGAAGTATTCGTTTTTCCGCAGTCTTTTTTTTCATCGAGGATTTTTTTGTTTTCATCCCCATACCGAATTTTGTCTTTGCTTTCATAGCCGCCCAAACAGCTGTAGCGGCTGCTCTTTCGCCAATAGTCGAATCTCTCGCGGTAATACGTGTTCGCGCTTTCGTGGCGAGTATATTATCCGCAACGTGTCGTTGACTGAGATCGTTGCTTCCAGAATGAGCCATGTCGTGCTCGCGACACGCGGCATCCAATGGATTGATACCCCGATCGCCTCTAGCCAATCGCGTTTCTAAATGAGTTCCCGGTCCGCAAAACTGATAGCCTGGAATATGTAATTCGATAGGAAGTGCGTTTATCGCACGATTTAACAAACCACCACCTCTTATCATTTTTGCTGGCATTTGCCACAATCTTTTATTAACGTTGTTGGACCGTCGAAATGTGTTTGTTGGCACGGCAAATTATAATGTCGCGTGCATCGACGATACTGTTGAACCTCTGAGTCAGCTTTTATATGTTCGGGCAGCTTGTCCTACAATTGTTCCACATAGCTACCAAAGTCTCGCAGTAAAACAATCTTGGGGATAATCTGTAACTGCTCAGTGGTAAGCTCGAGAATATCGCTGTCAACCGATAGAAGAAGAAACATTTTTGAGACTGAGCGGTTTCGATTCGGTGCGCCTGTATAAATAGGGCCCCGATGACTCCTTTTTCAAAATCTGATTTGAGATTCGCGAGAGCAAACATGCGGTTCGCGCGACAAGCGACGATAATCAAAGTGATAAATTTTGACGATAAAACACGAGTAATGTCCGAGAAAGAAATACGCAAGCATGGAAACATGTTGCCGACTACTATACGCGGTATCATTTGCGGTCCTTCGAATTGCGGTAAAACTAACGTGTTGATAAGTTTGATAGAAAGTCCACACGGTGTACGCTTCGAGAATGTGTACGTATACTCGAAATCACTTCAACAACCGAAATATTGATACTTGGAAAATTTGCTATTATCGATCGATGAAATTGGTTATTTTACATTCTCTAATAATAGTGACGTTATTCCACCGAGCGGGGCGCTTCCGAATTCTTTTTTTATCTATGACGACGTGGCATGCGATAAGCAAGATACGATAAGAGAGTACTTTGCAATGGGTCGACACTCGAGCGTCGACTGTTTCTATCTTTGTCAAACGTATGCCAAGATACCCAAGCATCTTATACGGGACAATGCAAATTTACTGATTTTATTTAAACAAGATGGTACAAACTTGAAACATGTATACAACGATCATGTAAATACTGACATGTCTTACGACGGTTTTCGCGCATTCTGTCAGAAATGTTGGCAACACGAGTATGGATTTGTAGTGATTGATAAAGACAGTTTACAGACTAATGGACGATATCGAAAAGGATTTAACGATTTTGCAATACCGTAAAGTGGTTAGTCGCTATTGATACATCGATCGAGCAACATGACGACGACGATTGACAGTGACGATCGTGAGAAGATTGCAAGAGAGATTATAAAAACGAGCGAATCGATCCGCAAAAAATATCGTTCTTTAAAAACTGGTCAAATGGAGGAAGACGTCGCATTGGAAAGGCACTTTAAACCAATTATCGAACCTCTAAAACAATTTGTGGAAAATACAATCAATGTGAAATCTAATGAAGCGAAAATCGAACCATCGAGTATGCTCGAAGACAAGCATCTGAAAAAAAATATAAAAAAAAACAATAAAATTAAATTAACAAAAAAATAATAGACAAAAAAAAATATAAAAAAAAACAATAAAAAAACAAAAATAAATTAATAAAAATAAACAATAAAATTAAATTAAATTAACAAAAAAATAATAGACAAAAAAAATATAAAAAAAAACAATAAAAAAACAAAAATTAATTAATAAAAATAAACAATAAAAAACAATAGAAGCAAAAAAACATTTTTTTTTTTTAAAATCCCTCCCGACTGCTGCCAACAAAATCCCAACATTTAATTAATAAAAAAAAATATAACAAAAAAACAATAGAAAAGAAAATAATATAACAACAAAAATATTTCCAATAAAACAATTAGCTTAGAAAAGTTTGAAATAATATCTTATTATATTATTATTATTACATATTTAGTATAATTGTAAGTATAAGAAATCACAAAAATAAGTTTATTCGAAGTATTATTTATTTATTGTTAATTTAAATTTATTCCTATAACATGTTTATTTAATTATTAATTATTGTTTATAACATGTATATTTTATGCACTATATGATTTAATAATTAATTATACTTTCTTATTATACTAATTATTAATTGCATATTTTACAAGAGCAGTCGGGAGACGCCAAGTAAGATTCGTTGCACGTGTGCGCATGCGCGCAACGCGCATATGCATGCACCACGCACGTACACGCATATGCATGTATACGTACATACATACACATACATACACACGCATACGCATGTATACGTACATACATACACACGCATACACACGCACACGCATACCTACGCACATACACGCATATGCACGCACTGACGCACATATGCACGCACGCACGTACACGCAACGCATGTATACCCATATAGATACATACACATGCATACATTTACGCACCCATATGCATACACACGAACACGCATACGTACGCACGTATACGCATACGCATGCACCTACACGCAAATGCGTACGCACACATTCACTAGCTTGGCGTCTCCCGACTGCTCTTGTAAAATATGCAATTAATAATTAGTATAATAAGAAAGTATTATTAATTATTAAATCATATAGTGCATAAAATATACATGTTATAAACAATAATTAATAATTAAATAAACATGTTATAGGAATAAATTTAAATTAACAATAAATAAATAATACTTCGAATAAACTTATTTGTGTGATTTCTTATACTTACTATTATACTAAATATGTAATAATAATAATATAATAAGATATTATTTCAAACTTTTCTAAGCAAATTGTTTTATTGGAAATATTTTTGTTGTTATATTATTTTCTTTTCTATTGTTTTTTTTGTTATATTTTTTTTTATTAATTAAATGTTGGGATTTTGTTGGCAGCAGTCGGGAGGGATTTAAAAAAAAAAAAATGTTTTTTTGCTTCTATTGTTTTTTATTGTTTATTTTTATTAATTAATTTTTGTTTTCTTATTGTTTTTTTTTTTATATTTTTTTTTGTCTATTATTTTTTTGTTAATTTAATTTAATTTTATTGTTTATTTTTATTAATTTATTTTTGTTTTTTTATTGTTTTTTTTATATTGTTTTTTTGTCTATTATTTTTTTGTTAATTTAATTTTATTGTTTTTTTTTTATATTTTTTTAATATTTTTTTTGTCTATTATTTTTTTGTTAATTTAATTTTTTAAATTTTTTTTTTGTTATATTATTTTTTTAATTTTTTTTTTTTATTAAATAATTATATCAATACTTAGGAATAGATATTATTTCAAACTTTTCAAAGCTTATTTTATTGTTAATTTAATTTTATTGTTTTTTTTTATTCAAATTAGGAAATCCTTCTGCACTATTGTCGTTATATAAATGCCCTACTATTTTGAGTAATAAAAAGGTTAATAACATTTCCAAATATTTCAATATCTGTATGTAGTTCATCAACTGACAAAAAATCTCTGTTGATTTCAGCAAGATGAGGATTCTTACGTTTTGATATACTTGTTACATATAACGCATCTCCTATTAATAAAATAGTATCGATAAGATTCTTTGTCCAAGTTTGAAGATTATGTAATAAAGACATAGCTATAGCAACCGCTGCAATTGCAGTGCACTGTTTCCCTCTAGTAGCATCAGAAAACATATCATGACCTTGATGTATGGAACCTCTGATTATTGCTCTATTCCCAGCTATTTCGATCAATTCAGTTTTATTTATTACCTGCTCTGTGGATGGGACAAAATTATTAACATCAATATTTGTATTATTGTCCTGTGTTACGATAACTTGACATATTTGTGAAATATCAAGATTTGCAGCATCAAAATTAATATTAATGTTTCGATATAAAGGATTATTTTGAATTAACCACAATAAAGCAGCTGATAAATTTTGTACGTTTATTTGAAATTGTCGGCATCGTTGAACATTCTCAAGTTGTTCACATACAATAATCATACCTATTCTGGTAATTGGTAATGGTAATTCGATATTTCTCCGATATTTCTTCAATATCTTGTGCAAATAAAACAGCTTGTCCTCGAAAACCTGATTGACCGAATCGTCCACCTAATTTAATAATTTTTATAAATGGAACAATTCTTGATAAAAGTCTTTGTTCCATGTCACTTAAATTTCGTATAACATCTGGAATTTCATCCAAAAACATAGCATTCCAATATGCTTGTGTTGGAACTTTGCCTTTTTTTATCAAATTGTCACAACGAAAACATGTAATTGTTTCATTTAATTCGCGTAACTCTGTAGGAAAAATATTTATCGTTGTAGGAGATATTTTCGTAATACATATTTGTTTTTTATAATATAATTTTTTACAAACATCACAACTAATATCCGCAAAGGACGATATAGTTAAATAAAATTGTCGTAACAACTTTTTCCTATGCGTATCAATATCAGATTGTGGAATTTCCTGAGGGATCGATAACACATTACTAGCATGTAATGTTTGATTATTGGATAAAAGCGCATTAGTTACATCTTGTGAAACGTGTTCATTATTATGTAACAATTGCTTTCTCGCTACATTTAATATTTGTACGTTGTTCGCTGTAGAACATGCTGTTGTATCTTGCTTTCTATAGCGCGCTTTGTATTTCGCTGCATAACTTTTTCGTCCAATATTTTTATTATTCCTCTTCTTTCTTCGTGTTACCTGAAGAAGACTTAATATATATAATATTTATCTGATAAGTATACTGTTATATATAATTTTATATTCTATTTAATATTCTATTCTTCTATATAATTTCTATATAATTTCTATACAGTTTTATATAATCTTATATTTTATATATCTTATAATTCTATAATTTTATAGAAATAATAATAATTGTATTACATATATGTATAAATGCATATATGTATAAATGCATATATGTATAAATGCATATATGCATAAATGCATATATGTATAAATACATAATATGTATAAATACATATATGTATAAATACATAAGCTAATAAAATATAAACAAACAAAATTTAAAATATAAACAAATTCTTGATTTATCTTCTTTCTTCTTGAAATCCTTCTTGTCTGCTTTATTTTGATACTAGAATCTTATTAGCTCTATTGATGTCCATCCATTTTTACTCCTTTCTGTTTTCTGTCTTCACATATAAGGCGCAACACTGCTGCCAATAATAAGCACATAAGTGCGGCGCAATAATGCTGCCAATACATGTAGTGCTGCCCATTCTTCTTTTTGCCCTCATGTTTCTTCATTCTATATATATACACAAGTTTTATAATTATTATTATTATATATAAAACATGTAATACAAGATGTACTATATAATAATAAAGAAGAATAATGAATCATTATATACTTATCATGCAACTTCAATGTATCTTCTATTTTTCCAAGTATTTTCGCTGCAATCTTTTTAATAAACAACATAATATAATCACAAGAGAGAGAGAGAGAGAGAGAGAGAGAAATAGACAGAGGAAGAGACTAAAATAATAATACCTAAATTGAAATATATAAACTTTAATGTAACCATAATGATAGCTACGCAGACAAATATATAAACTGTACAGCCATAATTATAGCTACGCAGACAAATATATAAACTGTGTAGCTATAATTATAGCTACGCAGACAAATATATAAACTGTACAGCCATAATGATAGCTAGGCAAACAAATATATAAACTGTACAGCCATAATTATAGCTACGCAGACAAATATATAAACTCTATAGCCATAATGATAGTTACGCAAACAAATATATAAACTGTATAGCCATAATTATAGCTACGCAGACAAATATATAAACTGTGTAGCTATAATTATAGCTATGCAGACGAATATATAAACTGTGTAGCTATAATTATAGCTACGCAGACAAATATATAATCTGTACAGCCATAATTATAGCTACGCAGACAAATATATAAACTCTATAGCCATAATGATAGTTACGCAAACAAATATATAAACTGTATAGCCATAATTATAGCTACGCAGACAAATATATAAACTGTGTAGCTATAATTATAGCTACGCAGACAAATATATAAACTGTACAGCCATAATGATAGCTATGCAGACAAATATATAAACTCTATAGCCATAATGATGACTACGCAGACAAATATATAAACTGTATAGCCATAATTATAGCTACGCAGACAAATATATAATAATTATAGCTATATAATTAATAGCAGATATATAATTATTATGTATATAATTATTATGTATAAGATATATAATTATTATGTATATATGTATATATATAATTAATGTATATATATTATTTTTTATAATTTAAATAATTATTAAATAATGAAATGAAACTTACTTGTGTAATAAGATCATTCATTTGTTGAGGTATATCCATTTTTTTTATTATAATTTGATAGTAATAAGAAAAAAAAATTTAACAACAATAATTGTTGACACTTGACACATGTGATTATGTCTAACCTATTTTTCCCGCCACCATTACTTCGAGATGTCTTAAGTAGTAAGTTACTAAAATTCCCTATACGAATGCTCAGAACGAATCTTATTGGTGAATCATTTTGCTTCTTAGATACACTCGGCAGCCAATGAGAGGACGCATAGACGAGACCATATTGTTTTTTCACTTTTTATTAACAATATAAATAACGATAATTATACGCTTTAAACCTTCCTTGGTTAATAAGAAGCTTTTGAGCAAAAGATGATATCAAACTATGTAGTAGTTATCGAGAATAAATCGGACAACCGATCCGAGCTCGGTGAAACGCATACTCCCTCCGTTTTTTGCCAACCTGCGGTTGGCAGCAGTCGGGAGTAAAAAGAGTCTGGAACAAAGCGAACAAGGTCAAATATATCATTGAACGATTCGCTAATAACTTCTACTCCAAATCAATCAAAACGTAAGCGAATGAAACAATTATCGAATGTGGTTACTTCTACTTCGATAAAAGATGTACAATCGAGTCAAATATTGTACGAAAGATCGTCTCCGTATGTGGAAGAAATTTTCGAAACCACGCCTGAAACGCTTGTGACGTCGGTTCAATATCAATTACAAACGTCCGAGGGTCAAAATACATTGCGCACACATCTGGGTCCACTAGGGCAAAAATATGTGGAAGCTATTTTGAGTCAAGATAAAAATAACAGTATGGATTATGTTTACGGTGTTAAATTTTGCAACGAAGGAATGATGCTTGGTAATAAAATTTTTGATGTAGATAAAGATGACAATATAATTATCGATGGAATAAGATACGTGGGAACACCAGGTCTCTATAAGTTGATTTTCAAGAGAATACCCGACGGTGACATATACAATGACAATGATAAAATTAAATACAAAAATATATTACTGGCGACAAATGCGCATAGACGTGGCAATGATATGCGTAATCCAGTGTTAAGTAACAAGGGATACAAGTATAAAAATATAATAGCGCCATTAATCTCTATTAATAATATAATTGCGCCTGGAAAAAAAGATGGAAGAGGTATAAACATACCGCGCGCTATGACGTTAAACGATAATAAGATCGATTACGTGCATTGGAATGATCCCAACGAGTTGGTAGATCGCTTGCCATTGCTGAAAGCTTCGCGTCAAGCCGGCAATAATGCCCACGACAATGAAATATTATAATTATCGAGGAACTTTACGAAGCTGGCCTTATTATAAATTAATCTATGCGTCAGCGAAACGAGTCAGTCTGTCATTATTGTTTGTATCGAAATGTCGATTAATAAATTTGGATTATCGTTGGGAACACCGAACAACTCATACTATCAATGGAATGGATTACTAAGAAATTACGTGCGCGATAACGCTCTGTGTCAGACAGCCTCCGGCTTTGACGCAAGGTCGCGCAAGATACGACGTGTAGCGCAACCGCAAGATAATACTGATGCCGCAAACAAACAGTACGTGGAAATACGTGTCAAGCTTTTGGAGGACAGATAGGAAGAACTTGAGAACAAAATAATCACCCTCGAGATGAATGTGCAAACGCTGCAAATAATGATAGATGAGATGCAGAAAATGCTTCGGTATGCAACTCACGCGCAGACTACATCTAATTCAGCGCAGGAGAAGAAAGATATATGAAAAATATACGTGGAGGAATTATCTCATTATTGCAAATTATGCCTCGATCAAATATGTCGCAAAAGGGTGACACTCGTTTGGACACAGAACGATTGGACACCGCTCGATTGGACACGCAGTATTAGACACGGAACGATTGGACACAGAATTATTGGACACCGCACGATTGGACACCGCACAATTGGACACGCACACTGCACGATTGGACACCGCACGATTGGACACCGCACGATTGGACACCGCATTATTGGACACCGCACGATTGGACACCGCACGATTGGACACTGCACGATTGGACACCGCACGATTGGACACCGCACGATTGGACACGCACACTGCACGATTGGACACTGCACGATTGGACACCGTACGATTGGACACTGCACGATTGGACACCGCATCATTGGACACTGCACGATTGGACACCGCACGATTGGATACTGCACGATTGGACACCGCATTATTGGACATTGCACGATTGGACACCGCACGATTGAACACTGCACGATTGGACACAGTGGGTTCCGCCCCCCCTTCGGGCGGGCTCCACTATCAAAAAACTAGACATATAGGTTTGCGTTGAACCTCGCTTCGCGTAGAAAGTTGTAAACCTATGTAGAACCTTACTACGCATTAAAAAGTATATGCGTGGAGGCAGTATGTTCCGCCCCCACCCCCTACGGGGGGGCTCCACTTCCGGAAGATATAACCTAACCCATACCTATTTCTGATTTAAAACTAAAATTTATGCTTCTGCTTGTGCCCTCTTTATGCATAATTACCGGTGTCCAATCGTGCGGTGTCCAATCGTGCAGTGTCCAATAATGCGGTGTCCAATCGTGCAGTGTCCAATCGTACGGTGTCCAATCGTGCAGTGTCCAATCGTGCAGTGTGCGTGTCCAATCGTGCGGTGTCCAATCGTGCGGTGTCCAATCGTGCGGTGTCCAATCGTGCGGTGTCCAATCGTGCGGTGTCCAATCGTGCGGTGTCCAATCGTGCGGTGTCCAATCGTGCAGTGTCCAATCGTGCAGTGTGCGTGTCCAATTGTGCGGTGTCCAATAATTCTGTGTCCAATCGTGCAGTGTCCAATCGTTCCGTGTCCAATACTACGTGTCCAATCGAGCGGTGTCCAATCGTTCCGTGTCCAAACGGGATACGCCCTCGCAAAAGATCTCTGAAAAACAGCTGCTCGTGGAAGAATTGCATGCTCCAGCGAGAAAAAATTTCCCACGTAGACGTGTCATAGTACACGGATACGACGATCTGTGGCAGGCGGACGTGGTCGAGATGCGTCCATATGCACGATTCAACAAAGGCTACAACTACATACTCACAATTATCGATGTGTTGAGCAAGTATGCGTGGGCTGTAGCGCTCAAAAGTAAGAGTGGAAACGAGATGTCGGAT
>CAJQTV010000560.1:0-54426 GCA_907163055.1 Formica aquilonia x Formica polyctena
CATGGATGTCCATCAGACGTCCGACGTCCAAAAGTAGACATTCAGTGGACATCCACTGAATGTCCATGTGCTATCTGGGTACATGGTCGAGCGAGCACCATCTTTTGACTCATTGTAGGTCCCGCTATCGGAGCATACGGACGGATAAAGGTAAGGAGACAGTCGAATGGTCGAGCAAATTTTTTTCTTCGAACTCCCGTAACTCTTGAACGATGAGAGATACGAGGTTGGATCAAAGGACTTTTTTCGTATATTTCGACGAAATAAACAAAATAGGATTAACGACGATCTCGAATCTATCACCGTTCACGAATTTTGAGACTTTAAAAATTTAAATAACAAATCCTGATTAAATAATACATTTTTCTCTTTTGGATCGCAGCACAGAAACTTTTTTCAAGGATCTTCTGTCGCAAGTTACTTGGATCGTTTAAATATTCTTGTATATATTATATTTACATACATGAAGTATTATTTACTATTTCATCATTTACAGAAGACTTTAAAATGACGAAATATCCTTCCCCAAAAAGACCGCGTATAATCGCGGATTCCGAGGAAGAATCCTCCGAGCAGGAGGAACAGGAACAGCAGGAAAGTACGTATATCGAGGTTTCAGTTTGTCTCTTTACAACTACGTTGTACTCTACGTAGTTGTAAGGAGACATAACGAAATCTCGTTCCATTTTTTTAAATAATTATTTTTCAATTTTTTTTCTTGTTTTTGTAGGAACAAGTCCACCGTGTTCTACATGTGGGACGCAATTTACGTCGCCTCCATGTTCCACATGTGGAACACTGGAGGTGACCGTCATGCAGAGGGAATACGAAGAGGGAGCCATGGAGGAGGAAGCGCAGACTCCCGTCTGTAAATTTATATATTTCTCTATTCGACGATAATGTTTGTATGTATTTATTAAAAAGTATGTAAAAAATTAAAAAAAAATAAAAAATATACTCCAAAGATCGTACAACGCTCACGCGCCATCCCCACCTCCGCGCGGTGAGAGCCGGGTAACGTCGGGGAATCACTGCAAGGTCTTCCGACGGCTAACGAAGCTCCGGCTTCAGTTTCAATAGCATTTTCTTTGTACAGGAAACTGCTGCAAGTTCCTGAAACGGTAAAACGTGATTTTCTGTAATTTCTTTTTTTTTAACGTTGTTCTTGGCAGGGATCGTTACATGTAAGTATACGTATATAAGCAGTAGAAGTAAAATATGATGCAAGGTACGTACAAAGAAGCAGATTAAGCTTGGCAGAGACATGCAGGTTCGGCTTATACTCTCGATACTAAGGAATATACTTCGTCGGATTAAGACACATGGAAATGCGATGTTATAGCGTTTTCGAATGAACGAGTTAATTTAAACCCGATCAATTAATCAACATATTTTAATATGAATTCAAGCCTTTTATTGGCAGAGACGATGCAACGATGTCATTAATCACTCTCAGAGCGATTAACCTGCTACATTAGAAAACGCTATAAGACACATGAAAATGCGGTGTTAGTCATGATACGAGACAGGTAGAGTGTCGATGTATCGATGTGTTTCGGAACGCGATACATTTGCATCGATGTCCAACGTCCAGCGCCACTTTGCACAACGGAAGTGTTAATCGCGTAGTACGCGGTGTTCTATCGTGTCGGGAAGTGTCGAACACTGTTGACGGCACTGAAGCGACATTCCGGGTCGGAAATAAGTACCCCTAAGATCGTTTCATTGCTTTGAATAGCGGGCACGTTGTCTGCTAACAGGAGGTTAAAAGTCTTTTGGTTAACAAGTGACAGGAAAACGCTTAAGTGTTACTGTTGTGCTGTGTTTCCATCGATGTTGGCTTATGGCAGAGTCTTGTACGCTGTTGAGGACAATGAGACGTCGCCATGGGTCAGATGTGAGAGTACTCATGTAGACGTTTTATTGCTTTCAATGGCGGGCATGTTGTCCGCTAACAGGAGGTTAAGTGTTTTTGTTAAAAAGTGACAGGAAGATTCTGAAGTGTTAATGTGGTGGTGTGATCGCATTTATGTGTTTATCGCTGAATATTATTTGCTATTGAGGGCGGTAAAGCGCCGTTGCAGGTCAGATGTAAGAGTACCAGTAACGGCGTTTTACTGCTTTGGATAGTGGATGTGTCAACCGCGTTATTGTAGTGTGGTTGTACTAGTGTGCTCGCTGTGCGCTTGCGCTTGCGCTGTTGAGTGTGATTGTTCGAGAAAGTAAGAGTTTTATAAATTATATTATTAATTTTACTTCTCGAACGTTCTAAAGCGAGACGTTATGATCGAAGCCTTGTTTTCATTCCGTTTTTGTGGTTTCTTTGTATCGTTCGATTCTGACAAACACCTCGTTGTCGATCGCCGATTGGCTCTCGGAATCCAACGATCGAAATTCCGTTTTTTGTGGTACACGTATCGACCGGGACTATTGTCCGTGGATCGAAAAGAAGGGCTTTTCGTTAAGGACTTCGTCGCAAGCCTTCACCGGGAGCACATCGAAAGTCTAACGCTCATATAATTATAGTTAGAACGATAATTCGCGTGTCCGATTATATCTTGCTGTTGCGTACGATTACCTAAGACGGTCCGGGAGTTGGCGTCGAAAGGAATAAACACTTTTCCACAAACTAACCCCGCTCAAATCATTTACGTCCTGTCTTCCTGATCGGCGAAACAAATAAATTCTGTTAATGTGGACGTGTAAATCGAAGGCGCGGCTACATTAAATGGTCCTTCGAGCCGGATCTTGGAAAAACAGATAGTGATTCGGTAATCAGTTCGCGGAGTGCGAGTGAGAACGCTGACACGCTAAGGTAACAGCACTTATAAAAACTGTCGCGTGAGACGGAGACGGTGCGCGATATCAAAACATTTATCCGCATTCCGCTGCCGCAAATAATAACGCGAGTGCGTTGAAAGGACTCCCGGGAAAATAAAGTTCGCGCAGTCAACTTTGCATCATTTTGCATTGTTAAAGTTGTGCTCTTAAGCACAACGTATCATTATTATTTGCGCCCTGCGTAATCCGCGGTGACGCGCAAATCTAGCGCTTCTTAGCGCTTTGCACAGCTTAAGTGCAATCTTTGTGCTCTTTAGCACTCCTCAGAGTGCGTCCTGCGTAATCCGCATTTACACATAGATGTCGCACGCATTCGCGCGCTGCACAGTTAAGTGAAAATCATAGTGCGTCTTTGCACATCCGCGTGCGACGGACTGTCGTCACGCTTTAGCACCTCAACGACCAACGAGTGGTAAATTGTTGCTGAAAGGCTTCATCTTATCGGCCTACCATCATGACGGACTCGCTGCAGGGCCTCCTCATCGAGCAATCTATTACGATAAGCTCTATGAAGCGAGTATTCCCCAACTTTAAGAAGATGGGCAAGGCCAACGTTACGCAATACAAAGCAAAGAGTCGACTGGACACCTTGGAGACATTGTGGGAAAGGTGTCAACGTCTCAACGTCCAGCTTCAGCAGATAGCAACGGCCGACAAACAGCGTACCGTCAAATACTTCACCGAGGAGGAATTCTTTGCAGCCGAGGACGTCTACCACGAAGCGGCAGACTACCTCGCAGACGTGATAGGTAAATTCTCCCGGTACGACCCGAATGCGGCATCATCGGTAAGCGACGTTTCTTCTCGCGAATTGTCTGGTGCAGTTTCATTGCAATTACCACGAATCCCGTTGCCGAAATTTTTCGGTAATTTTGCGGAATGGGAAAACTTTCGCGGAATATTCGAATCGCTCGTCGCTTTGAAAGAATCGCTGTCGAATACGCAGAAATTACATTATTTAAAAGCCAGTGTCACGGGCGAAGCCGCGGTATTAATTAATCATGTTAAGATTGCAGACACAAATTACGATGGTGCGTGGAAATTACTTATCGAAGAGTACGATAATCAAAACGCGATTATTCATGCTCACATTAATGCTTTCGCAGATTTGCCTATTATGAAAACAGAATCCGCTGTCGAACTCAAAGCTTTACGCGATACCGTTGCCGCGTCATTAGCCGCGTTAACAAATTTAGGCAGACCTGTTGAAAAATGGGATGACTTATTAGTCTATATTATTTCGCAAAAATTTAGTCCACGCACACGTAATGAGTGGAATCTGCAACGCGATAAATCAACCGCATCTCCGATGTATGAAGAGATTCGCGATTTTATGACGCTGCGAATTCGAGGTCTTACCGATCATTCTAAGTTAAATGCCGATACTTCGTCTCATAAAAATAAAAGCTCTAATCGGGCCTCGGTGAATAACGTAGCCACCGAAAAATGTTTGAATTGTTCCGGCAATCATAATTTGATGTTATGCGACGAGTTTAAGCGTAAATCCGTCGAACAGAGAACTCAGTTTCTCAAATCGCATAACTGTTGCTTTAATTGTTTAAAAGTCGGCCATTTCCCGACATCTTGCAAGAGTAAAAAACGTTGTAATTTGTGCCGACGAGCACATCATACGCTCTTGCATCGTGACTCGAATATACCGGTACAGAAGATTAGTGAAAATTCTGTTTCGGAAAACAAAAGAGACTTAAAGGGCTTAACGCTCAACCGAGCGGCTCAGCCGCCCCTGAGATAAAGAACGAGACCGCCGTCGCTTCCGTTCAAACGATTCATTCGCCGCTGAAAAATCCGCCGAACGTGTTACTAGCCACCGCATGGGTAATACTTTGTACCATCGAAGGACGTAATTTTAAAGTTCGTGCGTTGTTAGATCAAGGCTCGGCTGTTAGCTTTACCTCGGAATCGTTGTGTCAAACTATGCGCACGAAACGTTCCCGCGCGAGCCTCCACGTACAGTGTTTCGGCGAACGATACAGTGGCGTAGCAAAATCTCAGGTGTCTCTTACTCTCGAGTCTTGTAACGGGCGACGTTCCTCAACCTTTTCTTTGACGGCTTTCGTATATCAAAAAATTACGTCATACGCTGGCTCAAGAACTAAAACCGTAGATTATTGGCCGCATTTACGGAAATTATCTCTCGCGGATCCGGATCCGTTTAGCAATCATCCGATCCATCTGCTCATCGGATCAGATTTATATGGATCGTTATTAAAGCAAAAGGTAAAATATGGGCCGACCGGAACTCCGACGGCCCAGCTTACTGCTTTAAGATGGATATTATCCGGTCCTACCGGAATTTCTAATTCAATCACCGGTTCCGCGACTTCTTTGAATTGCGTAACGATTCCTTCGCTCGATTCTCTCCTTCAAAAATTTTGGGAGATCGAGGAAATTTCTTCCGAACTTCAGCTGTCGGAAGAAGATAAAAAATGCGAACAACATTTTATCGAAACACATCAGCGCGCCGAAGACGGCCGCTATGTAATACGGTTACCATTTAAAACCAACCCTCCGCTCGATATAGGATCTTCGCGCGAAACTGCCGCGCTTCTTTACTCAAAATTAGAACAACGCCTTCGAAAAAATCCAGATCTCGCGAAACCCTACCATTCTTTCTTAAATGAATATAAATGTATGGGTCATATGGAACCTGTCTCCGACGAAAATCCGACGCTTTACCAAGCGGTATATATACCGCATCATCCTGTACTACGCGAGTCTAGCAGCACGACGAAACTTCGCGTAGTATTTAACGCGTCGTGCAAAACGAGTAACGGTTCTACATTAAATAATCATTTAATGACCGGGCCTAAATTACAACGCGATTTGTCATCAATTATCTTTCGTTGGCGTCAGTTTCGTTATGTGTACACCGCCGATATCGAAAAGATGTTTCGACAGATCCGCGTTCATCGAGACGATGTCGATTTTTTACGGATTTTTTGGCGATCTAATATTAATTCTCCGATACAATCTTATCGATTGCTTACAGTTACATACGGTACTGCTCCAGCTCCGTATTTAGCTATGCGCGTTATTAATCAATTAGCGCTCGACGAAGGTCATTCTTTTCCAAAAGCACAAGCAATAGTACAAGATTTTATTTACGTCGACGACGTTCTATTTGGCCGATGAAGTTCCGTCGCTAAAGGAAAGTCGCGATCAGCTTACGAAATTGATGGCGCGAGGCGGTTTTCATTTACGCAAATGGGCTGCCAATTCTATAGAATTATTAACAGACATTCCTCCGGGAGACCATGAACTCGCTATCGCTCGTACATTCGATAAGGATGATACGCTTAAAGTGCTCCGACTTGAGTGGATACCACGAGAAGATTCTTTTCGTTTTCAAATCGAGTCACCTTCGGTCAATATGAATACGAAACGTTTGATACTATCATTTATCGCGAAGTTCTTCGATCCACTGGGATGGGTTTCTCCGGTAATAATCACCGCGAAAATTATGATTCAAGAACTGTGGCTAAGAAAACTTGATTGGGATTCTCCTATCGAGGCGGACTTGTTAGAGTCCTGGAAAAAATATTGCGCGGAATTCATAAATTTAAAAGAAATTCGCATTCCGCGATGGACTGGAATGCATCCGGAAAATCTGGCTATCGAGTTGCACGGGTTCGCCGACGCGTCTAATCGCGCATACGCCGCTGTCGTTTATTTAAGAATTCTCCGATCGCTCAGCGAATTTTCAGTAGTCTTAATAACTGCAAAATCAAAGGTAGCGCCGATTAAAACGATTAGCGTGTCGCGTCTAGAATTGAATGCCATAGTCTTATTAACTCGATTGCTAGAATTCGTGCAAAGATCGTTAAATTTGCAGCATATTCCAATGTACGGATGGACAGATTCTTCTGTCGCGCTCGCATGGTTACGAGGCCATCCATCAAGATGGACTACTTATGTGGCGAATCGTGTATCGGAAGTACAAACCCGGCTGCCGTCGGTTAAATGGAATCACGTTCCATCTAAAGAAAATCCAGCGGATTGCGCGTCGCGAGGTTTGTCACCCGCTGAATTCCGCGATTTCGAACTTTGGTGGGCTTGCCCTGCCTGGTTGCGTTCCCCTTCTACCGCGTGGCCGATACATGATAAATTAAAAGGTCAACTTGATGCCGATCGTCAGATAATCCAAACCGAAACGCGAAATACGATCGTTTGTCATGCTCAACAGATTCTGGAGTGGAAATTACCAAACGAAATCTCTACGTGGAAGAAGTTAATTCGAGTCACGGCACGCGTGCAACGTTTTATTAATAATCTAAAATGTCGTGCGACCAATACGACCGCGAATACGACGTGCTTGTCCGCTGCCGAACTCAAAGAAGCTTCCTTGTTTTGGCTCCGTTACGTGCAACAACGTCATTTTCCATCCGAAATTCAAGCGTTAAACGATAATTGTTTACTGCCGAGATCCAGTTCTTTGTTATCGCTTCACCCCTTTCTCGGGAAAGATAAATTAATTCGCCTTGGCGGGCGGATTGACAATTCGTCACTCAGTTATGATGAACGGCATCCTATAATTTTACCGAAACATCGAATTTCGGATTTATTAATCGCTCAAGCTCATAAAGCCTCTCTTCATGGAGGCACTCAATTAATGTTAAGAATTTTACGCCAAAATTATTGGATAATTTCAGCGCGTACCAGTGTAAAATCTTTTATACGTAGTTGCGTAAAGTGCGTACGCGAACGCGCGCGTACCTCGCAACAGCTGATGGGGAATCTCCCCCGGCCCCGCGTCACGCCTTCGGCTCCGTTCTCGCACACTGGCGTCGATTACGCCGGGCCGATGAATATTATTCCGTCAGTCGGCCGCGGCCAACGATCCAAAAAATATTATGTTGCCGTTTTTATTTGTTTCTCGACAAAGACCGTCAATTTAGAATACGTAGATGATTACGCTACTAACGGTTTTCTCTCCGCCTTTCGGAGGTTTGCAAGCCGTCGCGGTCTTCCATCCGGCGGACCGCGAATTATACACTACCTTTCAGCGACTTGTCGCCGACCCTCAAATACAAGACGCTATTGCTAATGATAACGTAAAATGGCATTTTATACCTCCCTCCGCTCCGCATTTCGGCGGACTTTGGGAAGCCGGTGTCAAAGGATTAAAGTTTCATTTGAAACGAGCGATTGGTTCCCGAACATTATCGCAGATCGAGTTCGCTACGCTGCTGTGTCAAATCGAGGCTTGCCTAAATTCCCGCCCGATTTCCGCGTTACATGACGATCCGAATGACTTTTCCGCGTTAACTCCGAGTCATTTTTTAGTCGGTCGTCCGTTAGTAAGCCCGCCTGAAGAATCTGTTTTAGATATCGATTCGAATCGGCTGTCTCGATGGCAGCAAGTGCGTGCGATTTTAGAGCAGATCTAGCGTTCTTGGTCTTCTGATTATTTGCATACATTGCAACAAAGGCGTAAATGGCGAGAAAACAAACCGGAGCTCAAAATTAACGAACTGGTATTGGTGAAAAATAATTTGGTGCCTCCTTCGAAATGGGAACTTGCCCGAATATTAGACGTACATCCGGGATCGGATGGTCATGTCCGAGTAGTTACATTGTGTACTGCCAAAACCACTCTAAAGCGACCAATAACGCAGATCTGTCAGCTACCGATATCAAGTGACACTGGCTCTTAAATTAATTCGCGCTTTCTTTATGCGTTAATCATTAGGTTCGACTTTAATTATCGTTACGCTCTGTGTATGTACATATAGCTATTATAAGAACGCCTATGTAAATAATCCTATGCTAAGATTCTCCGATGATTGTATGTTTAACATTTTGCTGTAGAGCTCTTCGGACCGTCTGATCGAGAATTATCATTAAGTTGCCGTGTATCGATTATGTTGGTAGGATTTAACCAGTTATTTCGTAACCTACCCGGTATACGAGGCGAGCGGGATGTTCGAGAAAGTAAGAGTTTTATAAATTATATTATTAATTTTGCTTCTCGAACGTTCTAAAGCGAGACGTTATGATCGAAGCCTTGTTTTCATTCCGTTTTTGTGGTTTCTTCGTATCATTCGATTCTGACAAACACCTCGTTGTCGATCGCCGATTGGCTCTCGGAATCGAACGATCGAAATTCCGTTTTTTGTGGTACACGTATCGACCGGGACTATTGTCCGTGGATCGAAAAGAAGGGCTTTTCGTTAAGGACTTCGTCGCAAGCCTTCACCGGGTGCACATCAAAAGTCTAACGCTCATATAATTATAGTTAGAACGATAATTTGCGTGTCCGATTATATCTTACTGTCGCGTACGATTACCTAAGACGGTCCGGGAGTTGGTGTCGAAAGGAATAAACACTTTTCCACAAACTAACCCCGCTCAAATCATTTACGTCCTGTCTTCCTGATCGGCGAAACAAATAAATTCTGTTAATGTGGACGTGTAAATCGAAGGCGCGGCTACAGTGATGAAAAGACGTTTTGGACCGGATTTGTGCTCGAAATTTCTTTTCGTTGCTTTGGATAGCGGTAGCGTTTTCTCGTTAATACGAAGCGTAGATTACTAACTACAGAAGTATAGTTGTAAG
This sequence comes from Formica aquilonia x Formica polyctena, assembly GCA_907163055.1. Taxonomy (NCBI): domain Eukaryota; kingdom Metazoa; phylum Arthropoda; class Insecta; order Hymenoptera; family Formicidae; genus Formica; species Formica aquilonia x Formica polyctena. Next base: position 9,419 of record CAJQTV010000560.1, read on the forward strand.
GCCAAGTGTATTAATAATGCTATCTGCTGATAAAAGCGCCGGTATATGTTAGGTACCTTCATTATTTTTACGTTTTTTGTCATTCGATTAATCGTAAAATCATTTTTTTTTTTCAAATCGACGATTGGAGGTTCGGACCTATGGGAATCGAAGGATATCCTTAGGGCCTGCAAAACAGATTATATAGACTTTTCTTGCCGCATCGATAGTTTCGGAGTTATCGAGCGTTAAAGCTTTTACAAAATAATTAGGAGACGGAAAGTCCTAGGGGAAAATTGCATGAGGGCGAGGTCGAGATCGGCAAGGAATACCCTCTTCTGGGGCAGAAGAGGGCGAAAGGACGTCCCCCCATTACCTTCGCTTGCGAACGCCTCAAGACCCGCAAAGCGGAAGAGGCGAAACGTGGAGAAAAAGAGGAGAAACGCGAGACCCTGGATCCCACCGTTCCATTTACTGGGAGCCAGGCCTGGGAGCGGTATGAGGAAAGGATCTCAACTCGCATGGACGAGATGAGGGAAGCCTCGGCGCTGGAAATCTCGACTTGGGCGATTGACTGTGCCACTGTGATCAAGAAGTTTGTGATCAGGGGCAAGAACATGAAGGGCACAACACAGAAGGAGCTCGGCAAGGCCGTCTGCATCCTGCAGGCGGCTTTGCACACGCTCTCAGTACGCGCCCCGCACGGAGAAGCGGGAGGCGCGTCCGGAGAAGGGGAAAGCGAAGTCGAGGCTCTCAAGAGACAGCTTCAAGAGCTGAAAACTGAGAACCAGCGCCTCCTCAGTCGGGATAGAGAGATCCCACAAAAGGAAGAGAAGGGGACTGAGGCTGGGAAGAAAGGGCCAGCCCAGGTAAAGGGAAGGGCGCAACCGCAAACCCAACCGGCTAATAGTAAGCCGGAACCGAGGCGCGCGAATGCTGGGCAAAAGAAAAAGTACATCAATCTTATGCCTGACGTACGCTTCACCCAGGATTACAAGGGCGCGCCCCAGTAAGACAGAATGGAGGTGGACGTGGAGGTGGTGGATGAGGCTACCGCTTCCCCTCAGGTACCAGCACTAAGACCCCCTATCAAAGGGGTGGTCAAGGACCTGGGCAAGACTTACTCACCAGGGCTGGAAACGGTGGAAAGCCGTCGTGCGTACGACGCGTTCTCCGCCAAGATAAATCTGCTCGACAGAAGGAGCAGGTTATGCAGGGGCAACATATCTCCCCAGGATCAGCCTCTTCTGGATGAGGAGAAGGCCTCCCCCAACAGTGGCGGCAGAAGCCGTGGTCCCTGTACGGCCACCAATGGGGGAAACAAGAAGGGGAAGAAGGCGCCTCCGCTGCAGACGGGGCAGCACAAACAAAGCTGGCAGCTCGGTTAGACCTGCCAGAAAAGATGCGCTGCCACGGCAGGGTGTGGCACCTGCTCAGGCTGTAGCCGGAGCGGAAAAAAGCAGGGGCAACTCCGAAGGGAATGTAAACCCCCCCAAGGGAACCCCCAAAAAGATCGAGCCTTAGCCGACGAAGGCTAAGGCAAAGAAGAGGGATCCTCCCCCCAATACCCCTCCCCAGCTGCCGGAACCTTCGGGAGCCCAGGAATCCACCTGGGTGAAGGTCGTCGGGAGGAAGACGGCGAGGAAAAACCGGGCGCCTGCATCCGCGCCCGTAGAAGCCTCCTCCGCTAACGGCGGCAAATAAGGCCTCCCCCTTCTCAAGGAGAGGGTTGAGGGTAAGGCCGCCCCGAAGGCCGCCGCGAAGAGGTCGGGGAGAATCCCTCGTACCGCGGCTGTTGCCATTACGTGCCCGGCGGGCAAATATGGCGAAACTATCGCCCTGGGCCCGCCAAAAAGTGAACCCAGTCGAGCTGGGTATACAAGAAATTAGGGCCCGCAGAGCTGCCACCGGGGCCATCCTCTATGAAATCCCTGGGGCGGAGAAGTGACAGAAGGCAGATTTATTCGCTGAAAAAGTTAGGGAGGCCCTAGCCGGCCAAGAGGGAGTCCGAGTTACCCGCCCCTGCAAGAGGGGCGACATTAGGGTACTCGGACTCGACGAATCCGCCACGGTAGAGGAGATAAAGGCGGCAGTAGCGGAAATAGGGGGGTGCCCAGCCTCCGAAGTTAGAGCGGGTCAAATCCGCTTTAACAAGGGGGCAATGGGCACCCTCTGGGTCCAGTGCCCAATGGCGGCCTAGGTTAAGGTGGTCGCCGCGGGCAAGATCCGTGTTGGCTGGACGATGGCCAGGGTGGAGTCGCTCAGCGCGCGCCCCCTGCAATGCTTCCGTTGCCTGGAAAGGGGGCATGTGCGCGAGCAGTGTAGCAGCCAGATAGATAGGTCTGGCTGCTGCTATAACTGCGGCTCCTCTGGCCATAGAGCCTCAAACTGCGTCAACAAGACGCACTGCGTGCTATGCACGGAGGTTGCCCTGTCGGCGGGTCACCGAGTTGGCAGCGAGGCATGCCGGGGCAAGAAAGGGGTCAAGACCGCCAAGAAGGGAAAAAATGGCGGCCAAGCTGCGAAGAAGAGAAGAGCCGAGGGGGGTCCCGGGGATGGCATTGCCTCCCCCGGACCTTCCCGAGGCGATAATATCGTGAAAGGGAGTGGAGAAGCTGGAGAGAGCTCCGGGGATGGCCTTGCCTCCCCCGGGCTCACCCCAAATCTAAATGCGGAGGCGCCAAAACCCCAACGCCCGCGCAGGGTAAAGGGCGCCTCCGCCAAACAGAAAGAGTCGGGAGTCACCACTCCCGCGGCTCAACCAGATGAACTGATGGAGGTGGTCATGGAGGAGGCCTAAGTTGCGCACGCTATGGCGCGAATTGGCCTCCTCCAAACAAACCTCAACCACTGCGCCGGGGCCCAGGATCTTTTTCTGCATACCCTGGCGCAGTGGAAATGCGGTATTGGGATCGCGGCCGAGCCGTATCGTGTTCCAGAGGACAATCCCTGCTGGGCCACTAATAACAGCGGCTCGGTCGCAATCACCTGGCGCATGGAGATCGATTCCCCTCCCTGTTCAAAAATCGGAGGGGGCAAAGGTCATGTAGCCGTCGAATGGTGCCCGCTGTGAGTGGTGGGTTCTTACATCCCCCCCAGCACGGACCTCGCCACGTTCGGGGAGATCCTTGACGAGATCGAGCTCGTCGTGCAAAGGAGGCTCCCCGAACCCATTGTGGTCGCCGGGGACTTCAATGCTAAGTCTAGGCATTGGGGTTCCCGGCAGACTAACTGCAAAGGCGGGGTTCTAAAGGAATGGGCAGCGGTTCTCGGCCTTGGTATAGTCAACCAAGGTTCGAGCAGCACCCTGGTCCGTCCGCAGGGGGAGTCAATCATTGATTTGACTTGGGCATCTCCTTCTGCGGCGGACAGAATTAGTAACTGGCGGGTGATGAGCGAGGAGACCCTCTCTGATCACTTGTACATACAGATGAGGGTCGACATCACCCGCCGGGGGGTGCTGAACCGCGCCCAAGGGGGGGACCTACCCCCAAGGTGGGCCCTAAAGAAGTTGGATCCCGATAGGTTGGTGGCAGCCATGCTCTTTGCCACCTGGACTGAGGTGGATGAACGACAAAGGATATCGGACCACGTGGCACGGCTCGGGGAAATAATGAAGGAGACGTGCGACGCTTCCATGCCCCGAGCCAAGCCGAGGCCGCAAAGGGCGGCGTACTGGTGGACGGAGGAGATCGCTGATTTGAGACGTGCCTCCGTTCAGGCTAGACGCCGCTTTACGCGAATGAGAAGGAGAGGCCTCGGCAACGATGACGAGGGCATGGCTAAGGCGCACGAGCAATATAGATCTGCCCGTAAGGCTCTGTGCGCCGCCATCCGTGTATCAAAGGCGAGATCCTGGGACGAACAACTCCAGGGCCTCAATGCCGACCCTTGGGGGCGTCCGTATAAGGCAGTTATGAAGAAGCTGCGGAGGTGGACGCCCCCTGTGATGGAAGCACTGGACACCGACGTACTAGAAAATATTCTTTCGACCCTCTTCCCACAATGCGAGAGGGTTCCCGAATTATATGTAAGGGAACCTGCCGCGTGGGAGGAGGAGTACGAGGTGTCTGGTGCGGAATTGGCCGGGATTGCCAGGAGACTCAGGGTCCGAAGCAACAAAGCCCCGGGGCCGGATGGCATTCCCGGCAGGGTCTGGCTGTATGCCTTGATACACCTATCGGGACCGATTAGACGGCTGCTGACCGATTGTCTGAGGTTGGGAGAATTCCCCCCAGTCTGGGGTAAGGCCAAACTATGCCTTATCCCAAAAGGGGGCAGAACGGATGGAGCGCCTTCCGCATATAGGCCCATCTGCCTGCTAGACGAGATTGGCAAAATATTTGAGCGAATAGTTGCCGACCGTCTAGTCAGGCGGATGAAGGAAGTGGGGCCTGACCTCCACGAGGACCAGTTCGGGTTCCGCGAACATAGATCTACGACGGACGCAATTCTGCGTGTCCGTCAGTTCGCGGAATCCGAGGCTGAAGAGGGCAGGGTTGTTGTTGGCGTGGCGTTGGATATTGCCAATGCCTTCAACACCCTGCCCTGGGGAAAGGTAAGGGGCGCCTTATCAGACCGCAGCGCCCCTCAATATCTTGTGGAGGTCATTAAGGCCTACTTCCGGGACAGGAGCCTAGAGTACCGGACAAGTCCGGTACTCTTTGCGGAAGGAGTGTGTCGTGTGGTGTCCCGCAGGGGTCAGTGTTGGGCCCGCTGCTATGGGACATCACATACGACACCGTGCTGCGTTCTGCCCTCCCCCCTGGCTGTCGTGTCGTCTGCTATGCAGACGACACAATAGTCCTGGCCGGGGGGAACGACTGGGGGGAAGCGAAGAGTATGGCGAACATCGCGGTGGCATGCATGGTGCGCGCAATAAAGGAGTTGGGTCTCAAGGCGGCTCCCCATAAAACGGAGGCCATCTTCTTCCATGATGGCTCTCGGAGGAAGCCACCAGAGACCCACGTCATGGTGGATGACATCCCCGTCCGGCTGGGGCCCAGCATGAAATACCTGGGGCTTTGGCTGGACGGTGCCTGGCGTTTCGACGCGCATTTCGGTCGTCTGGCGGAGAAGGCTAATAGGGTAGCGGCGGCACTCAGCCGCCTGCTGCCCAACCTAGGGGGGCCGGACGACCGTGTGCGCAAGCTATATGCGGCAGTGGTCAACTCGGTGACTCTCTACGGGTCACCAGTTTGGGCGGACGAGGCGGTGGCTAGGAGGCGTATTCAAAACGTCCTCCGACGAATACAGAGGAGGATAACCACACGCTTCGTCCGCGGCTACAGGACGATGTCGCATGCAGCGGCCTCGACCCTCGCGGGATTGCCCCCCATGGAGCTTCAGGCATGCGCCTATAAGCGGACGTATGTCAGAATAAAGGAGCTCCGTTGGGAGGGTTATCAAATTACGGAGAGGGTTCGGGGCATTGTCGGAACTCAGGCCCGACGACGCCTGTTGGATGAATGGGGGGAATGGCTGAGGAACATCCCCCCATCCAATTCGGGAAATAGGGTCGTCGGGGCCGTGGGACCTGTGCTTGAAGAGTGGGTGAGCAGGTCCCATGGACGGATGTCATACCATCTGACGCAGGTGCTCGCCGGACATGGTTGCTTTGGCAAGTACCTACACAAAATAGGGAAGGAGTGCAGCACGCAATGCCGCCACTGCGACGAAGACAGGGACACGGCGCAGCAAACGCTGGAATTTTGTCCAGCGTGGGCAGAAGAGCGCCGTGTCCTTGTCGAAAAAATAGGGAACGACTTATCGCTCCCGGCCATCATTCAAAAGATGGTCGGGAGCAAGGAAGTCTGGGATACGGTCTCCTTCTGCACCAGTGTCATGCTGCAGAAGGAAGAGGCCGAAAGAAAGCGAGAGAGACGGGGAGGAAGGGGGAGACTCCCTCTTACTCCTGAATCCCGGGAGGAGAGGGATGATCCCTCCTGGCTGTCTGGGCGAAGAAACTGCCGTGGTGGTGGCCGGGGGAGGGTCGGGCCCTGGGGGACCGTGGCCGGGAGGGCGCGAGGGAGAGAGGGTGCCCGTGGTAGAAGGGGCGGCGGCGAGGACGGCCCGCCGAGCGGGGACGCGGAGGCGAACCCCCCCGTCGCAGGAGAAGAAAACGCCCTCCGGATGGGGCGAAGTAGTAGAGGGAGGTTGGGCGAGGGGCGCGGTGCCCCCCTCGCCCGGTTGTGGAAGAGGAGGCCCGTTAGGGCGGAGCAGTCTAAGGAGGAGGGCGGGGGCGGGTGTCGCCCGGCTGGTGGCTGCACGGCGTAAGCCCTGCGGCTGGGAGTCAGGCGGCACCTGCCCCCGCCCATGCCGAGTTCCTCCCCCGGGGGAGGGCCGACGGTCGAATCCCGCTAGGGAGGGAACCGCGGCCGGGGGCAGGGGGACCACAGGGACTCGCTAGGAGTCCCATTGCACGTGGCCCCCCGGGTAGGGACGCGGCAGTCGGGGGCCCTCTCACCGGTTCCTTAGAGCTCTGGTGGGAGGGCCCCACTGCCTGCGGACGGATCCCCCCCTTCTGGGGAGGACTCCCAGAAGTAGGGCTCTCGGAACGCTGACCGAATCTCATCACCCTTTGGGAGAGAGAGGGAGTCTCGTTCCGGCAGCGGGGAGTGGCAGCTCGAGCGGGAACACTCGAGCCGTGACTCCGCCCCCCAAACTTTTTGGGAGGGCGTGGCATGAGGGCGGTGCCCCCCTGCGCCACAATCGGGTAGGTCCCGCATGATGACATTCGCGGGGGGAGAGTATCTTCCCTCCGGGGATGATGCTTTCCCGGGAAAGGTAAGGCCGTGGGGTGGCAGGAAGTCACGCAGACGCAGTTCCCTGCCACCCCTATAAGCGCCAGCAAAGGCACCCGCTGTGGTTTTAGTGCGGTAGGTCTTGGGCTCCCTGGCCGATCCATTCGTGGATCGGCCAAGGGGAACAAGGAGTCCCACATAACCCACGTCCTCTACCCGGAGGGCGGGGGTACCATGATGGTTACCACAGCGAAAAATAAAAAAAAGGGAAAATTGAGGGAGCGTCCCGTTTGACCACGTTGATATTGACCACGGTCCCGATTGACCACGTTGAGATTGACCACGTTGCGATTGACCACGTTGCGATTGACCACGTTGATATTGACCACAGTCCTGATTGACCACAGTCCCGATTGACCACGTTGATATTTACCACGGTTCCGATTGACCACGGTCCCGATTGACCACGGTCCCGATTGACCACGTTTATATTGACCACGTTAATATTGACCACGGTCCCGATTGACCACGTTAATATTGACCACGGTCCCGATTGACCACGTTAATATTGACCACGTTAATATTGACCACGGTCCCGATTGACCACGGTCCCGATTGACCACGGTCCTGATTGACCACATTGATATTGACCACGTTAATATTGACCACGTTAATATTGACCACGTTAATATTGACCACGTTAATATTGACCACGGTAATATTGACCACGGATCAATACATGTCGTTACTAGGGCATGTACTTTGCAAGTTGTAAAGCGAGGTCCATTGTGCCTGACTGGCGGAGGGGGTGCGGGAGGGGGGCCGAAGGCCTCCCTTGCACCCCCTTCCCGCATGTGTGTGTGTGTATGTGTGTGTTACATGGTTTTTCAATCGGGACCGTTGTCAATATAAACGTGATTAATCGGGACCGTGGTCAATATTAACGTGGTCAATCGGGACCGTGGTCAATATCAACGTGGTCTATTGGGACCGTGGTCAATATCAACGTGGTCAATCGGGACCGTGGTCAATATCAACGTGGTCAAAATTAACGTGGTCAATATTAACGTGGTCAATCGGGACCGTGGTCAATATCAATGTGGTCAATCGGGACCGTGGTCAACCGGGATCGTGGTCAATCGGGACCGTGGTCAATCGGAACTGTGGTAAATATCAACGTGGTCAATCGGGACTGTGGTCAATCAGGACAGTGGTCAATCGGGACCGTGGTCAATATCAACGTGGTCAATATCAATGTGGTCAATCGCAACGTGGTCAATCGGGACTGTGGTCAATATTAACGTGGTCAAACGGGTACCACTCAAAATTGCATATGGGCATTTCTTTATTAATCGAAGAGCTCTAGTTAGCCCTCTTAGGGAGAATTTACACCTTGGCAGTAAAGGTGCCTTTACATGGCAGCGTTAAGCGTCGAGCATCTGCGCAGAAAATTGCGCAGAATCTAATTTCAGCCTAGAATCTATCTCGTTTAAATTCTGCGCATTTTTATGCTCGACGCTTAACGCTACCATGTAAAGGTACCTTAAAGCAGAAAGCAGAAAAACAGAAGCCAATCAGAACTCGTGCTAGAAAAGCAGAAGCCAATCAGAACTTGCGCTGATAGTAAACAGTACATTCTATTTTTCTAGCGCGAGTTCTGATTGGCCTCTGCGTTTCCGTTTTCTGCTTTTCTGCCAAGGTGTGAATTCTGCCTTATTTCTAGTTTTAAATTATATACACACTACATAACTTTGTAGGATACGGTGAGTTACCATGGATGTGCACCGGAGTGGTTCTCTCCGCGGTCATGATATGCTATATCGCGAAGAGAACAACTTTGGTCGGTCCTGAAGGAAGGATACGCATAACCTCTTCACCGACGATTTTTCTATCCTGTTGAGTAGGCACCGCTGCAAATGGTGCGGTGTCTGCCCAACGGGGCACGATGGTGGTTGGATAACATCACGATGGCTGGTTGCTGAAGGCTACGTCAGGATAGTGTGCATTAGTGAAGGTTGTGTCGCAAGGCTAGTCTAGGTTGGTCAACTATGGATGCTTATATTGTGGATTACGGTCTGCGCACATCCCTGACGTGGTACGGGTGAAGGAAGGGTGGGGGTTTCGGGGGGAGGGGCTCCACCCCTCCTCCCGAGTGAAGCGAGGGGGGATTTAAGGCGGGAGGAGGCACGAACCAAGCATCCATCTCTTCCGTGGCAGCGGCACTGTCGTGTCTGTGTAGGGCGTTTACACACTTCCTCAGCCCGACAAATAATTGTTAGAAAACAACATTTGCGGGTCTGAAAAAATATGCGAGGTACAAGTGGCTGAATCGGGAATCGAACCCGAGTCTTTCGCTTTCCGGGCAACTGCTCTTACCACTGAGCTATTCAGACCTCGCACCTTACGCCACTCTAACACAGTACATACGACTCCAGAGCGATGTTGGAATCTCGCTCAATGGATGCAGTGCCGATTGCCACGGAGAGACGACATCCCCAGCACGTCTCCAGAGCGGTCCAATCATATTAAACGATTGAAAATTGGCGCCCGTAGCCGCTCAGCGATGAGTCTTGACTCATCACCAGTATGAATGGAAGCCTCCTCGAGTAGTCCATCTTAAACCACTACGCCTAAGCAGCCCCCTCTTCTGCTCCCAATTAATAATACGATCTTCCACCGTCACCACATGGTGGATCTAGTGGACAGATTACCAGCACTTACGCTGGCGCAGATGTACACCGCAGAGTGAAGCGAGGGGGAGATTTAAGGCGGGAGGAGCCACGAACCAAACATCCATCTCTTCCGTGGCAGCGGCACTGTCGTGTCTGTGTAGGGCGTTTACACACTTCCTCAGCCCGACAAATAATTGTTAGAAAACAACATTTGCGGGTCTGGAAAAATATGCGAGGTACGAGTGGCTGAATCGGGAATCGAACCCGAGTCTTTCGCTTTCCGGGCAACTGCTCTTATCACTGAGTTATTCAGATCTCACACCTTACGCCACTTTAACACAGTACATACGACTCCAGAGCGATGTTGGAATCTCGCTCCATGGATGCAGTGCCGATTGTCACGGAGAGGCGACATCCCCAGCACGTCTCCAGAGCGGTCCAATCATATTAAACGATTAAACATTGGCGCCCGTAGCCGCTCAGCGATGAGTCTTGACTCGTCACCAGTATGAATGGAAGCCTCCTCGAGTAGTCCATCCTAAACCACTACGCCTAGATGGAGGCGCTCCGCCCCTCCCCCCGACTCTGATAAAGCTACTGCAGTTAATTTGAAAAGCCGGAGCCCCGTTAGCCGTCGGGAGACTGTTAAGGACTCCCCCGATGTTGCCCAACTCTTACCACGTGGAAGTGGGGACGGCGCATGAGAAGTTAAAAATAGCGTTCTCTTTCAAAGTCGCATTCACTCACAGATTCATACACGCAGATTCATACAGACACATTCATACAGATATTAATACGAAATATATACAATATTTACAATATATACATTATTTACATTTTTCGTTTGTGCCGTCTCCTCACCGGCTTCCTTCTAATAGGCGACTCCGACGAGATGCTAATCGATTCTTCGTTTAGCATTATCGCGTTTCTCTCTCGCACGCGAAGGCTCTTCCTTAATTGGTGCGGATCGTCGACGACGGAAGCGTGAGTAGCGTCGTTCGGGACACACGATGATATTGAGTTCTGCGTTTCCGTATCCTCACCGTCGATCGTCGATGAGGCGACTGCGTCGAACAGTCGTCGACCACGTCTCTTTCGGGACGGCGCGGGTGTTTCGGGCGCCGCGAAGCCACCTTCGACTCCACAGTCGGACGGTGGCGGCAGTGGAGAGGCAGTCGGCGGAGGAGGAGGAGAAACGGCGGACGATGGACCCGCAACGGCTGCGCTGTTGTAACCGGAAGACCTGGTGATCGGGCGGCGCGAGGGCGTGACGATCACGCTCGAATCACTATCCGGTTGCGGCGATCGGATTGGTTCTCGTCGTCGTCGTCTGGGCGGCCTCGGCAAGCGGTCGTTATCACGTGCAGCGCGTGATCGACGATTCCGATCAATTTCGTGCAACCTCTGCCTAATATAGCGAGGTTCGAGCTGGACGCCGCTGGACAAGGTGACAAAGTCTCCTACTTTCACCGTCAACCATGTAATATCTTTACGTTTTGAATAAACGAGGACACTCAGCACGACGTGTACGCTCCTTTTAATAAAAGCCGTCGCTGTTTCGAAAAAAGTTGTCGCGTTACACACTTGGACGCTCGTCCGAACGATTCTATTATAAATATGTCGCGGATCCAAAATAAGCGCGCGAGCGACATAATCCGCTTGCACGGTTCCTCTAATTACAAAACGAACATTCGGTTTTGCGTACCGCTTGTATTCCTGCAGGAAATGCGCCAACGTAAATATCCGTTTGTATCGCTGGTAATAGCGACGAGCCAGATCGAGTACGTCCGAATTGAGGGCGGCTTTACCAGTTAAGAAGGCGTTAGGTACGCCCACGTGCCGTACGCCGCTATTATGAAGCGAAGGGCTCTCGTATCCTCGTCATCGCTTTCTTCGTCGTCCGTGTCGTCGTCCGGTAGTGCGTTTATCACGCACCAGACCGTTCTGATAGCTCTTATCATCCGGACTGGTATATCCGCGCTGTATAATGGATATAGGAAATCGTCGCTGTCGTTGTATAATGGATGCAGTTGAACGATTTCGTCAATGACGGATCTCCCCTCCGTGTCGTTTGTCACCATGTGGCGTACGATTTCGTAATTATAGGCCGTGGATCGACTGTGTACGAAGTACATGATTCGAAATTCGGCGCGTATAACACGCCTTATCGCGGAGCTCGACGTCCTTTGCGCCCTTTCCGAGAAATATTCATCGTCGCGGATGACGACGGTGAGCAGGTTGAGCTCGCGTTTAATGGATCTATCAAAATATTCTCGCCAATTTTCTAAGCGATATATAAGCCGGCGAGCGAGCATCTCATCGGTCATAATCGCGTTGGCTTCGACGTCAAAGACGCGATAACGCTGATTGTATCGCGACATATCGATGTTGGCGGGGAGACGACGGTAATCGAACGTCAAAATCTCTTCGACGCGTAATCGATGTCGTTGCCGAACATAATTACGGCAATAACAAACCAAATCTTTGGTGCATTGTCGCGTCTGGCTTCTAATTTAGGCAAGCTCTCTGTCCGTAGAGCTGCGGAAGCCGCGGCATACGTAATAGCAAGCGAGGAAGCCGAAATTTTTGGGACGAGCCATTTTAGCTGCCGAACTATACGCTTGTACATATGTAATAATGTTATCCGCAACGGGCGGCGAGGCGTGCCGATGGAAATAACCATAATTGCACAGAAAACCTATCCTGTACTTTTCTGTCTTACCGACGATGTTGACGGCACCGGTGAATGTAGACAGAAGAAAGTCCTTGCCCCGGCCCATCAATTTAACGAGTAGAACGTTGTCACCGTATTCGTTATCCCCGTCTTCCTCTTGGACGTCGATACCGAGCTCGTCGGCCCGATGTATTTGTATGACATCGATGATTGACGTGGCACCATAGTCGAAGATTGATGCGACCGATATTTTTGTCTAATCTTAGACCGTGCTGGCAGACGTAAAATCTCACACACGATATTCCGTATATTAGGCGCAAATGAACGTTTCTTAGAGTCTCCGTTAGGAGGGCGGCAAACTCTTCGTAGTCCTCCTGTATGACGGGGTAGACGCGATCCACGTCATAATCTATGTACGTTATGCCCGTCCTGGCCGTACTGCTGTTTTTGGATAGTCTGCGGGCGGAGCAGGCGACTACGTGGCATACAAACGCGTTGGCGATTGCCCTGAAGCGGCCTTCCTCGCCAAATGTGCTTCGTATTGGCACGTCCTTAAAGAACGGTCTCGAGAAATCGGCCTGAAAAAGAGCGAACAGTTGGTGGTTGTCGACGTTGGCGAATGCGAACTCGTACCACAAAGAGTTTCTTTTTATTCGTTCGCCTAGACAACGGAATCTTGGCTGTCGCGTGAGATGAAACTCGCGTCTCCTGTTTAAATACGCGGTGATCTTCACGTTTTTGCAAACTGATATCGGTACTGGCTTGGTTCAAATCTTGCATAATGTTGAGCATAGAAACGGTTCCATGGTACAACATACGACCGCCATGGAGTCGATGTCCCCTCGAAGGACTACGTCGTCGCCGGATTCATAATTCAGTTGCACGTAACGTGGATTCATAAATTGTACGTCCGTCATCGTGTTCTCGTTATAATTTTCTTCCTCACTCTCTAGGCGGAGAGGTACTTGGACGTCGTCGTCTTTGGTGGCACTCGACATTTCGAGACCGACAATGTACGAATACCGGTATGGAAACTAACACTTGGAACGTACGATACTTGACGGCACTGGCTCAGACATTGCTGACACCGACAATGTACGTATAGTCGACGGCACTGACACCGAAAGCGTACGGATACTCGTATGGACACGCGACGAGACTTTACACTTTCAACGTACGATACACGACACTATAGTCATAAACAATGTACTATATTCGACGGCACTGACGCTGACAATGTACGTATAATCGACGGCACTGATACCGACAATGTACGGATGCTCGTATAGACACGCGACGAGACTTTACACTTTCAACGTACGATACACGACGCTACAGTCATAAACAATGTACTATATTCGACGGCACTAACGCTGACAATGTACATATAATCGACAGCACTGATACCGACAATGTACGGATGCTCGTATAGACACGCGACGAGACTTTACACTTTCAACGTACGATACACGACGCTACAGTCATAAATAATGTACTATATTCGACGGCACTGGCACAGACAATGTACTATACTTGATGGCACTGACACCAACAATGTACGTATAATCGACGGCACTGATACCGACAACGTACGGATACTCGTATGGACACGCGACGAGACTTTACACTTTCAACATACGATACTCGACGCTACTGGCACAGACAATGAGCTCTGTTACACGGCATCCTTAATCGGGTTTAATAACGTCCGTAGTTGTAAAATTGGCCAATCACAGCTATTTATCTGAAAAATGGAATAACTGTGATTGGCCAGCCTTAGAACTACGGATGTTATTAAACCCGATTAGGGTTGACGTGTAAACGTAGTCACTGACACAGACAATATACGCATAGTCGATAAGAGAAGCTCACTTGCGCACAGTACAATTGCAAACGTTGCAATTGCACATTATGTTATTAAACGAATAAAGTTGCGCACCGTTCGATTGCGTACAATATGATTAACAACAATTTGTTACAACGAACTGTGCGCAAAAAAACTGTGCGCGAAAGAACTGCACGCAAACGAACTGTGCGCGAAGAAACTGCGCGCAAAGGAACTGCGCGCAAAGGAACTGCGCGCAAAGGAACTGCGCGCAAAGGAACTGCGCACAAAGGAACTGCACGCAAACAAACTGCGCGCAAAGGAACTGCACGCATAGGAATTGCGCGCAAAGGAACTACGCGCATATGAACTGCGCACAAAGGAACTGCACGCATAGGAACTGCGCGCATACGAATTGCGCGCATAGGAACTGTGCGCAAAGGAACTGTGCGCGAAGAAACTGCGCGCAAACAAACTGCGCGCAAAGGAACTGTGAGCAAATAAACCGCGCGCGAATGAACTGCGCGCATACGAACTGCGCACGAAGGAACTGCACGCATAGGAAGTGCGCGCAAAGGAACAGCGCGCAAAGGAACTGCGCGCATAGAAACTGTGCGCAAAGGAACTGTGCGCGAAGAAATTGCGCGCAAACAAACTGTGCGCAAACAAACTGCGCGCAAACAAACTGCGCGCGAAGGAACTGCGCGCAAAGGAACTGCGCGCAAATAAACTGCGCGCAAATGAACTGCGCGCAAACGAACTGAGTAGTGTATCTAGAAGAGTTCTAAGCCATGGTCCTCTGAGGGTGGGTGAAAGGCGAGGGGAAAACGGCGCGGGGGGTCTGACGTCACGCGGGGGAATCGCGTCCTAACCGATAGGCGAGGGGTCCGCGGAGAGGGGGGCAGGGGACCGCGTCCTAATCGATGGGCTAGGGTTCCGCGGAGAGGGGGGAGGGGGACCTCGTTCTAACCGATAGGCGAGGGACCCGCTAACCTAACCGGTAGACGAGGGATCCGCGGAGAGGGGGAGGGGGATCCGCGACGAAACCGATAGGTGAGAGACCCGCGGGGAAGAGGATGATCACGGCGAAACCGATAGGTGAGGGACCCGCGGGGAAGAGGGAACGCGAAGGTAATAAATGCCGCGAGGAGGCGTGGGAGAAGGATAGCGCGAGGCGTCCGCAAGGTGTAAGAGAAGTATAGCGCTAATGATATTCTATGGGCGTGAGAGAAGGATAGCGCGAGGCGTCCATATGAGCGTAAGACTAGGATAGCGTTTGCATGCACGTTGGAAAAGAAAGGCGCGAAGATATTGCATGCATGTGGGAGAAGGATGGCGTTCGCATGCACTTGAGAGAGAGATAGCGCGAAATGTTCGCATGCACGTGGGAGAGAGAGATAGCGTTCGCAAGGCGGTGCGAGAAGGATAGCGCGAGAAGGATGGCGCGAGGCATGTACTTGGGAGAGAGAGAGAGAGAGAGAGAGAGATAGCGCGAAGCATGCACTTGGAAGATACAGCGTTCGTAAGGCGGTGCGAGAGAGAGAGAGAGATAGCGTTCGCAAGTTAAATTTTGCAGACTGTGTATATCTATTACACCGTTTTTATTCATACATACATAAAGGATGAGATAAATAATTAAACTCACAGATAATTAGTAAAATAACGTATTTATTACAAGCATCGTGAAGAATATCATTTACAGCACATGTCAATAACTCGCAATCTATGAGCGATTCGCTGTTAAATATATCACTTTCATGTATCGTTTTTGCAGCGTCGCATACATTAGCGATATTATTAGTTGTAAAACAGTTACAAATTGTTTGAATTTTTCATTTACAATATGCGTATTTTCGCATAACCAGTAATACATATGATCTATGCATTTTTCAAAATCGAATAAATAAAATAGAGTTGGCGGTTTCATATATAAAGAATTATTGGATAATCCTATTTTTATAATATTCGAATCAGATATTTTAACCACTTCGAATGTCAAATCTCGAATCCGCAATGGGATTTCAGTCGATTGTAGAAGCCGTTCAATGTCCGCACGTTTCTGCATTAGCGATTTACACGTTTCAAAAGGCAATATTATTTGATTGCCCCAATTATCGCCGAGAACCAATTCCACGCAAGATACAGCTCCAATGTTTATTCCAATGTCCAAATATTTGTATGACGTCGGGATTAAGGCGTATCGTCTTCCGAGTATACGAACCGCACGACGAAGCTCGGATGAAATGCTAGGGAGTAAAAACAATATTATTTATATAAATATTAAAAAAATATAAAATTCTTTAAGTTAATTAAAACTTACTTGTTACATTTCTTGTTCTTACACGGTGAAGTTTCATCAGCATCTTGAATCGGAACGTAATAATTCATGCGGCTTCCTTCAGTGGGATTTTATATGAACCTTTCACACAAGTGGTCGATGCAATACTGAACGTATTAAACATATTTAAAATATGTATTAGCGTTGCAAAATTGCAATGTGGTGGGGATTATTGCCGACGCGATATTTTTTTCAATTTTTCTATTCAAGCGCCGATGTACGGCTGTTTCGCGATGACATCACCCCCAGGTGTGAGATTTAGCCGAATGAGCAAAAAAAGCAACATAATATAAAATTTTCAAGCGCCGATGTGCTGCTGCTTCGCGTTGACATCACCCCAGATATCAGAATTCAAACGCGCGTGTCAAAACATGACAAAATCGTGAAATATAAGAACAAGTATCAAGGTTAATTTGTGCTAATATATAAGTAATCTAAAACTTTTTCGATGCATCTGGGCTGAGATGACATCATCACTAGGTGTGAGATCTAGCTGAATGCACAAAAATGCAACGTAATATAAAATTTTCAAGCGCCGATGTGCGGCTGTTTCGCGATGACATCATCCTAGATATCAGAATTCAAACGCGTGTGTCAAAACATGACAAAATCGTGAAATATAAGGATAATCCTCATGGTTAAATTGCACTAACATACTTGGACAGCAGCATGTAATTTGAAACTTTCGCCATGCATCTTGGCTGAGATGACATCATCTCTAGACGACAAAAAAATGCAATAATCGACATTAGTCAAAATGTACGTGACAAACCGCGAAATAAAGATTTAGTTGATACACATGATAGAAAGAGACATCAAGATAGAATATAAAATCATGGTAAAAAGGCACACCCTGTCAGTATTTTCGCCAAGAGTTCCGAGACAAGAGCTACTAATAAACGCATCTTGTTAGCAAAATTTTTGGCATAAAATTAGAAATATGGCGGAAAACAGGGCCGAACGAAATCTGCGCGAGCAATCTGCAAGGGTAAATTCGATCGAGGAGTACGTTGCGTGGGAGCAACGATGCGACGAATATATCGAATCGGTGGAAGAGCAAAGTCGAATCAAACGTCCACGATTATCGATCGGGATTCGACAATCGCTGATTGCCCGAATTGCGCAACTCGAGGGATTGAAGAACTCGTTTCGCAGGCGTTTTGTACATGCAGGTGCAGAATGCAGTACGCGGCAACACGGATTGATTTGGCGAAAGATCGATACGGCGTTCGAGAGCCGCATATTGACTGGTGCGGTTATAAATCATAATCACATCGAGCCTCGCCAATTTTTCGAGGATGCCAAAGACATTGTGCTCGAACACGTGCAAACTGTGATGAAAAAACACTTTAATGTGAAAATTAATACAGTGTTCAATGGTGAATTTGTGATGGGTGATAAACGCGCAAATAAAAGTATCAATACGAAAAACTATGAACTCTTTCGCACATCCGATTTACGCGAATGGTACGAGCGGTGCGTTGTCGAGCCCACTCTAGCATCGCTCGAAGACTTTCAGGAACGTGATAGTGGGTGGGCATTATCGCGAATACTCGATTTAATCGTAAATATAAATAAATATAATCCTATGGACGCGGGATGTCACATAAAATTACCGCGAACGATAATAATGAAGAGAACGGTAATCAACGTGCATTCTAATGACAATGCGTGTTTTGCGTGATCTATGGTCGCCGCTCTACATCCAGCTGAAAGTTATGTTTATCGAGTATCTTCGTATCCGCATTATAGGACAGTACTGAATCTCCAGGACATTGAGTTTCCAGTGACTGTGAACCAAATTAAAAAAATTGAACGTGCCAACGATATCTCAATCAATGTATCGAGGAAAAGAACATTGTCCCGATACGTCTGAGTGAGCTGAAAAGAGACAAACACATCAATCTGCTGTACGTGGAAGACAACAACGTTGGACATTTCGCGTGGATCAAGAATCTATCCAGGCTCGTGAGCTCGCAATTGAGCAAACATAATGGTCAAAAATATATCTGCGATCGGTACGTATATATTTAATAAATTATATGGCAGAAATAATTGAACAAAAAATAAAAAATTATTTCTTTTTACAGATGTTTGCACTACTTTGATTCGAATGACAAATTACAGTCACATACGGTGGACTGTCGAGAGATGAACGAGTGCGCTATCCGATTACCGAGCGATAAGGACAAGTGGCTCACGTTCAACAACTATAATCGAGAGAGTACAGAGATCCCGCGCATTCAAATTGCAATTTAAATTATAAAGATTCTTTTTGCATTCCAATAGTTTTTCATAATTTATCCGGTTACGACGCACATTTTATTATCATGGAAATAGCTACAGCGTTTGAAGGGGAAATCGAGTTACTTCCGATAACAAAGGAAAAATATATATCGTTTACGAAAAATGTTAAACTTGCCGAAGAGAAATCAAAAAATCATATTAAATTGCGTTTTATCGATTCGTATAAATTTCTCACAGCTAGTCTCGATAAATTAGCATCATTCTTGAATAAAGACAAACTCAAAATTTTAAAATCTGAATTTCAAAATTTACCGAATGACAATTTCAATTTATTAACAGGGAAGGGCGTCTTTCCGTATGAATATATTGACTGCGTCGACAGGTTGCAAGATACGTGTTTATCACCACGCGAATCATTTTACAGTTCCTTGACCGGTGACACGATATTCGAGAGCGATTACGCGCACGCCGAGAACGTGTGGAAGCGGTTCTCCATTCGAACGCTGGGTGAATATAGCGACTTGTATCTCAAAATTGATGTCTTGTTATTAGCAGATATCTTTGAAAATTTCCGCGAAAGTTGTATTAAAAGTTATGGGCTCGACCCCGCGTATTACTATACTCTTCCCGGATACACGTGGGACGCCATGTTGAAACATACGAATATTACATTCGAATTGCTTACGGATATCGACATGGTTTTATTTATCGAACGCGGAATACGCGGTGGTTTGAGTCAATGTTCCAACAGATACGCACATGCTAATAACAAGTATATGCAATCGTACGATCCATCGAGACCTTCAACGTATCTCACGTACTTTGATGTAAATAATTTGTACGACTGGGCAATGTGTCAACCTTTGCCCTATGCAGATTTTCGATGGGTCGACGACGTATCCGATTTTGATACATCATCGATCGCGCTCTATTCGCCTATAGGCTGCATCATTGAAGTCGATCTCGAGTATCCGCAACGTGTTCACGATGCGCACACCGACCTACCGTTTTGCCCGACACGCGACAAACCATCTGGTAAGCGGCAGGATAAGCTGCTCGCAACCTTATAAGATAAGAAATGATATGTAATACATTACCGCAACCTGCAGCAATGCACGCGACACGGACTTCGCGTTACAAAAACACATCGAATATTACAGTTTTCGCAATCTCCATGGCTTCGCAGTTATATCGAACTCAATACACAATTCCGAACACTCGCAAAAAATGATTTTGAAAAAAATTTGTATAAATTAATGAATAATGCTGTATTTGGAAAAACGATGGAAAATGTGCGCAATCATGTTAATATTAAGCTCGTGACACATTGGGATGGAAGATATGGCGCAGAGGCGATGATCGCAAAACTAAATTTTTATTGTAGAAGTGTTTTCGGAGAATCTGATCGTCGTTGAATTGCACAATATCGAAGTTAAATTTAATAAACCAATCTACGTGGGTATGTGTGTACTCGACATATCCAAGACATGTTTGTACGAGTTTCACCACGATTATATGGTACCTATGTATCGAGAGAAATGTAAAGTCATGTACACCGACACCGACAGTCTCATTTATCACATAGAGTGTGACGATGTATATGAGAATATAAAGCGCAACGTCGACAGATTCGATACCAGCAATTATGCGGTGGACAATGTGTACGGTATACCGCTCGCAAATAAAAAGATACCGTGTTTAATGAAGGACGAGAATAATGGCGCCATCATGACCGAATTCGTCGGGCTTAGGGCAAAAATGTACGCGTTGCGAGTAGATGGTAAGAAAGAAACGAAAAAAGTAAAAGGCGTCAAGAGTAACGTCGTAGCAAGAACAATAATGTTCGACGATTACACGCGGTGTTTGAACGAAGAGATTGAAATGACGCGTCAGCAGTCTTGTATAAGATCTGAATTACATGAAGTATACACCATCCGCGAGACAAAAATTGCTCTAAGTCCGTACGATGACAAGCGGTATATCGTACCCGAAACTACCGACACGCTACCGTGGGTACATTACAAAATACCATTGTAAATAAAAATCATGTATAGTGAAGCGAGGGGGGGATTTAAGGCGGGAGGAGGCACGAACCAAGCATCCATCTCTTCCGTGGCAGCGGCACTGTCGTATCTGTGTAGGGCGTTTACACACTTCTTCAGCCCGACAAATAATTGTTAGAAAACAACATTTGCGGGTCTGAAAAAATATGCGAGGTACAAGTGGCTGAATCGGGAATCGAACCCGAGTCTTTCGCTTTCCGGGCAACTGCTCTTACCACTGAGCTATTCAGACCTCACACCTTACGCCACTTTAACACAGTACATACGACTCCAGAGCGATGTTGGAATCTCGCTCCATGGATGCAGTGCCGACTGCCACGGAGAGACGAAATCCCCAGCATGTCTCCAGAGCGGTTCAAATCATAACGATTGAAAATTGGCGCCCGTAGCCGCTCAGCGATGAGTCTTGACTCGTCACCAGTATGAATGGAAGCCTCCTCGAGTAGTCGTCCATCCTAAACCACTACGCCTAAGCAGCCCCCTCTTCTGCTCCCAATTAATAATAGGATCTTCCACCGTCACCACGTGGTGGATCTAGTGGACAGATTACCAGCACTTACGCTGGCACAGATGTACACCGCAAAGTGAAGCGAGGGGGAGGGGGTATTATTATTAAATAAAATTCATGTAAATTATGTGTTTATTTTATAAAGTTTACAATTTTGTTTATATTTGTAAAATATTATTATGTATTATTGTTAACATATTTATAATATATTATTATTATGTATCCAAGAATTGTGCGTTGCATCAAATCCCAGCCATTTCACATAAACCTCGTCTCCCTTTTTGCGTATCACCTTTTCCACGAGATGTACGTCGGGATTAGCAATGCGTTGTAACTCGTATTCGTAAAATCCGCCGGCGACGGGATTTCCACATGAATCTTTGAGTACATAGGTCACGGGATTAGTTTTCTGCACTTTAACAATCTTAAACACTTCGGTCGACCAATTTGGCGTGTAACCTTTCTTAAAGATGGTCTTGACTTTACTCACGCGTACCGGATCGCCTACTTTGAATCTTGCCGGTACCGCAATCTTTACGTTGCTGTATACCGTATTTAAAAGTTTATCGGCGATCGCGGGGGTAACATCGACAGGTCTCATACCGATAGTGCGATGTTTTCGCGCATTGTACTCTCCAACGAATCGTGACAACGCGTCGATCCACTTGTAATTTCCGTTAAGCGTAAACATTTTCCACATATTCTTTAACGTTCGGTTGAATCTTTCCACGACCGAGGCTTTCATGACAGAGTACATCGAATAATGATTAATGCTATGTTTCTTCACGAGTTTCTGTACATTTGCGTTGTAAAATTCTTTTCCTCTGTCGGTTTGAAAATTTTTCGGGCATCTTCCATCGTCTCGAATTATCTTTGCGATCGTATCCGACATCTCGTTTCCACTCTTACTCTTGAGCGGTACAGCCCACGCATACTTGCTCAACACATCGATAACTGTGAGTATGTAGTTGTAGCCTTTGTTGAATCGTGCATATGGACGCATCTCGACCACGTCCGCCTGCCACAGATCGTCGTATCCGCGTACTATGACACGTCTACGTGGGAAATTTTTTCTCGCTGGAGCATGCAATTCTTCCACGAGCAGCTGTTTTTCAGAGGTCTTTTGCGACATATTTGATCGAGGCCTAATTTGCAATTATGAGATAATTCCTCCACGTATATTCTTTATATATCTTTCTTCTCCTGCGCTGAATTAGATGTAGTCTGCGCATGAGTTGCATACCGAAGCATTTTCTGCATCTCATCCATCATTATTTGCAGCGTTTGCACATGCGTCTCGAGCGTGATTATTTTTTTCGCAAGTTCATCCTGTCTGTCCTCCAAAAGCTTGACACGTATTTCCACGTACTGTTTGTTTGCGGCATCAGTATCATCTTCCGGTTGCGCTACGCGTCGTATCTTGCGCGACCTTGCGTCATAGCCGGAGGCTGTCTGACATAGAGCGTTATCGCGCACGAAATTTCTTAGTAATCCATTCCATTGATAGTATGAGTTGTTCGGTGTTCCCAACGATATTCCAGATTTATTAATCGACATTTCGATACAAACAATATTGACAGACTGACTCGTTTCGCCGACGCATAGATTAATTTATAAAAAGGCCAGCTTCGTAAAGTTCCTCGATAATTGATAATATTTCATTGTCGTGGGCATTGTTGCCGGCTTGACGCGAAGCTTCCAGCAATCGCAAGCGATCTACCAACTCGTTGGGATCATTCCAATGCACATAATCGATCTTATTATCGTTTAACGCCATAGCGCGCGGTATGTTTATACCTCTTCCAGCTTTTTTTCCAGGCGCTATTATATTTTTAATAGAGATTAATGGCGCTATTATATTTTTATACTTGTATCCCTTGTTACTTAATACTGGATTACGCATATCATTGCCACGTCTATGCGCATTTGTCGCCAGTAATATATTTTTGTATTTAATTTTATCATCGTCATTGTATACGTCACCGTCGGGTGTTCCCACGTATCTTATTTCACCGATAATTATATTGTCATCTTTATCCACATCAAAAATTTTATCACCAAACATCATTCCTTTGTTGCAAAATTTAACACCGTAAACATAATCCATACTGTTATTTTTATCTTGACTCAAAATAGCTCCCACATATTTTTGCCCTAGTGGACCCAGATGTATGCGCAATGTATTTTGACCCTCGGACGTTTGTAAGTGATATTGAACCGACGTCACAAGCGTTTCAGGCGTAGTTTCGAAAATTTCTTCCACATACGGAGACGATCTTTCGTACAATATTTGACTCGATTGTACATCTTTTATCGGAGTAGAAGTAACCACATTCGATAATTGTTTCATTCACTTACGTATTGATTGATTTGGAGTAGAAGTTATTAGCGAATCGTTCAATGATATATTTGACCTTGTTCGCTTTGTTCCAGACTCATTTTTCGGATGCTTGTCTTCGAGCATACTCGATGGTTCGATTTTCGCTTTGTAACGGGTGTACTTTTTATGAGCTCGCGGATTCGCTCGGTCGTGATCAGGGCTCGTAGAAAGTATTTGAGACACACGATGTAAATAAATTTATAAAGAACTGTTAATTTATTAGGCCTCTATCGGTGCGGAATAATAATACATAACGGTCCCGCGGAGCGGGTGCGCGGCGGACAGTAATGCGTTATTGACGGGGCGCGGCTGTTATGAATTGTGCGATCTTTACAATGAGATTCGCTGTAGTATACGCGACGCGGATATAAACACGCCGGGTAGGCGGCGCGGGGCGCGTGGTCGGTTTGTTGTGACGGTGCGCGTGGTTCACAAAAACGTGTGAATCGCTTTAAATCGCCTCGTAGTATTTCTTATACGTATGCGGTACTATTAATATTGCGTATTCCCAGATGTTATGGGATGCGTGCGATATCGAGAAATCTCGAACGGGCAGCAAACTCGCTGTCCCTTGTTTCGCACGCGGAGTACGGAGTTGACCAACGGTGTTGAGAAAACTCAACGGGGTGGCGAAATCGCCAGCCCACGGTTCGAATGGTCGGATCGGTCGGAAGTTAGATCGTTTTCTCGAGAACTCTCGAGAGAAGCGATCCTGGATTTCAACTGATCGTAAAGCGGTTCGGAAGCCGAGAATGATCGGCGGAGGCTGCGCATTCGTCAACCTCGCGTTCCGTCGTGTTTGCGATTTCTTAGGATCGGATCAGGAAGGTCTCGAGCGTACAGCTCGAGCGGATTCGGTTTCTGGTACGATTCTGGTAAATCTGGTTCCTGGATCTAAAAAGGCTGCCGTTATATACCCGAGCGATTAACGGTACCCGCGTCGTTCGCCCCCGGGTGGGGATAATGACGTATTGTTTTTCGGCAGGTAATTCGGTAATATGTCACCTCCCCTGGGCGAAACGGCGCGGCGTTTCGGCGGGTGTCGCTCGGGCGTTCACGGCAGCGCTCGGCGGTATTCGGCTTTCCGAATCTCGGCGGCCGTATAACGGCCGTACGGTTGTTTATCGCAACGGTGTATTTAATGTTTAAAAATGGGCGCTCGGCGCCTCTGCCCCTGCCCGGCCGATGTTCGCCGGGCGGCAGACTTCCGGCGGTCTACTGCCGGGTAACAATGTGTCACCATGGGGGGTGCATTGTTACATCACCCCCCCGCCTACTGTGCCTGAATTTCGAGGCACTCGCTCGCTCTACTCAAGTTTTCGGCGGTAGCGCAGCTTTCCGGCGCTGTCGAACCGCAAAGTCCATCGTCCTTGCGGCATCCGGACTTTATACCGCCGGGACGCGTGTACCGCAAAATGCGGGATCGGCGCTATCAGTCTCGGCTCTAATTCCACCATGATCGAAGGTGGCGGCGCGGGCCCTATCGGGACCAGGATTTCGGGGCATGGGGGGGCGGGTGGTGTTTCCCCCGTTGCTCGGTCCTTCGGTGCTGGCTCCTGGCCCGATGGCGACCTTGGTCCCTTGGCTGGCGGCCTCATCGGCCTCATCGGCTCTTTCGGCGTCGTTCGTCGACGGATGCAGGCGGTTAGCGGCGGCGGCGGTGTGGCCAACATGGCCAGCTTCCGCTGGGTCGTCCTGTCGGACCGCTGGATGGCGGTGCCGACTTTCGGCGGCCTAGGTGGTGGTGGCGGCCGGACGATCGGTCGTGCTTCCAGCACGTCTGTGCCATACGGCGGTTCGGGATCTCCCAGGATCTCGTTAATTTATTTCAATATGTCTTCTTCGATGCTCATCTTAGAAGCTTCTGAGCTCGTGATCTTTTTGGTTTCGTTGGTTTTTGATTTTTCAGCTTGTGGTGGGGTTGTTTTCCTCGATGTCTTCTTCGTCTTCCCCGTTATTGTTTTCGTCGATTTCGTTATTGTCTTCCGGATCATCTGTTTCGTTGTTATTGTCGTCGGTGTTATTGTTTTTATTTTCGCCGGGAGCGGTTTTCAGGTCTTGAATGTGTATATGGCGATACCATTTCCCGCGTTTGCTCCGGAGATCGACGATTACCGGCGAAATGAACCGACGTACTTCGAGCGGCCCGATGAACTTCGGCGCGAGTTTTGCATTAAATGCGTTTGCTCTGTTGGACAGCGGGTAGTTCCGTTTCCAAACATATTCTCCTAGCTTTGGTCGCCATTCTCGCCGTCGTAGATCGTAATAGCGTTGTTGTCTCTGGAACCCTCTGGCCAAGTTGATGCGCACGACTTCTTCAGCGTCTCGTAGTTGTTGTCGGACGATGTCGGGTTCTAAGGCCTCCGTAGGTGCTGGGAGGGCGGGGTCGGATGGTACTAATTCGCGACCGTGATTTAAATATGCTGGCGTGTATCCGGTGGCGTCGTGCGTGGCGGTGTTATACGCGAATTGCAACCCAGGGAGATGTTCGTCCCATCCGTGGTGGTCGCGATCGACGTATTGCGCTATCATTGTTTTTATTGTTCGGTTCGTACGCTCCACCGGGTTACAATGAGGAGCGCGGACGGGTGCTGTGCGGTGTTCTATATTAAAAGCTTTAAGCCTTTCGGTTAGCGGTGCGGATTTGAATTGCGTCCCGTTGTCGGAGATAATAATATCGGGACGACCGTGTCGCAGGATTACGCGCTCCGTGATCTCGCGTGTTACGGCTGATGCCGTGGCTTTTCTTAATGGCGCTAGTTCCACCCATTTTGAAAAACGGTCTTGCATGACCAACAGCCACACGTGACCGCGATGTGAGCGTGGAAGCGGGCCTACAAGGTCGACTGTGACATGTGCCCACGGTCGTGTGACGTTGGTTGCATGCATATTTCCGGCCGGTTTCTGTTGCAAAGGTTTATGTGCCAGGCATTTCTGGCATTGTCGTACGTATCTGGTGATTTCGCGAAACATTCCGGGCCAGTAGAACTTCTCGGCGATGCGAGCGATAGTTTTCGCGACCCCCCCGTGTCCGGCTGTGGGAGCATCGTGGTATTGTCGGAGGATCTCTTCCCGTTGTTTGCGGTGCACGCACAGTTTCCACTGTTCGTCGGCGGATGTCTCTTTAAAATCTAGACTGTGGAGTAGATGTCGATAGAGCCCGTTGTCCGTGCTTCGGTAGTCCGGGTGCGCGGCAGGATCGCGCCGGATATTGTTTGTCAATCGATTGTACCAGCGGCACCGTATTGCTTGCATTGCGTTTACCTCCGGTTTTCTCGAGAGCGCGTCGGCTACGCGGTTTAGCGCCCCTCTTCGGTACTTGATCTCGTAATCGAATTGCTGGAGCTCGAATAGCCAGCGGGCGAGTCGGCCAGTCGGAGTTTCTAGTTTTTGCAACCATCGTAAGGACTGATGGTCCATGATGACAGTGAAGGCGTATCCTTCTAAATAATTTCGCATTTTCCGTATGCCCCAAACAACCGCGAGACACTCGAGCTCCGTGGCGCTATAATTTCTCTCGGCGCCGGATAGCGTGCGACTTGCGTAGGCGATGACGCGTTCGCCGTCCTCGTGATATTGTGTGAGGACGGCTCCGAGACCGCTGTTACTCGCATCGGTTTGCAAGAAAAACCGGCGGTTAAACTCCGGGCATGCAAGTACGGGTGCGGTGGTTAACGCGTATTTTAGCTGTCGGAACGCGGCGGCTTCCTTTTCCCCCCACGCCCAGCGAGCGTTCTTTTTGGTTAGTTGCGTAAGGGGTGCGGCTAGCGTTGAGAAATTTTGTATGAATCGTCGATACCACGATGCCATCCCGAGGAATTGTCGAATTTGTTTTACCAATCGGGGTTCGGCCCAATTTGCGACCGCGCTGACCTTTTCGGGGTCCGTGTGAATTCCGGTACGGTCGACAACGTGCCCCAGGTATTTTAGGTTGTCGACGCAAAATCGACATTTGTCGGGGTTTAACCGTAGGCGAGCCTGACGCAGGCGACGGAATACTTCGGCGAGCAAGTCTAAATGTTCGTCGAACGTGCGGCTGATGATAATGATATCGTTTAGGTATACGAAGACGTTTGGTTCGAGCGCGGGACCGATGACGGTATCGAGCAGGCGTTGGAATGTCGCTGGGGCGGAGTGCAGTCCGAAGGGCATCACCCGGAATTGCATTAAGCCTTTTCCCGGTACTGTGAATGCCGTTATTGGTCGGCTTTCTGGTGCAAGGGGTACTTGCCAATACCCACTTTTTAAATCGAGCGTTGTGAGGTAGCGAGCGCCGCGTAATTTGTCCAGTGTGGCGGTGACTTGCGGTAGCGGGTAAGCATCTTTCTCGGTAACTTCATTGACTTTCCGGAAGTCAATGCAGAACCGGTGCTTCCTGTCTTTCTTCTTGACGACCACGATCGGCGAGCTCCACGCGCTTCGGGATAGCTCGATTACTCCGGCTTTCTCCATCTCCTCAACTTCTGCATCGATGATGGTTTGCATTGCCGGGTTGCGAGGTCGGTATCGCTGTTTGATGGGTGTTGTTCGATTCAACCGTATGTGGTGCTCGACCATTGGGGTCGGCCCCGTGACCGTCTGAAATTTCTGGAGTTCGTGGTTTAGGAAGTCCTTCAGGCGTTTTTCTTCTTCCTTTTTGCTGGTGGTCAGGCCGCTGGTTTTTCCGCAGTTCGGTTGGCGGTGTCGGGCTCGTACTTGTCGCGGCGGTGAGATTGCGAGTCCCAGGCGGCTCCACAAGTCGATACCAATGAGTGCGGCTTCTCGGAGAGTCGGCAGAATCCAGAAGTCGTGGACGTATGTACGCCCTTGTATGTCTATCGCTAGTCGGGTTTTCCCGAGCGTCCGGGCGGCGGTGCCGTCGGCCATCTGCACCTGGCCGTTCTCCTTGTTGGGCCTGATGCCTAGCCTTTCCATTCTCTCGCTGGTTTCGGCATTAATGAACGAGATTTCTGAGCCCGAATCGAGTAGGGCTTTCACGGAATGTCCATGGATTGTAGCCGTAATATGTGGCCGAGGTGTATACTTCACGATCGTCTGGGCGCCCGGGGATCGGCCGTGATACTCCCGGCGCGTCTGGCGTTTCCCGACGGCGGATGGCAGTTGCTGGTAAGGACTCCGTCCTTTCCGGGGTGCTTGCTTGCACTGAAACCGGGTGTGCCCTCGCTGTTTGCAGCGCCAACAGCACTCTTCCCGGTTATATGCGGTCGTTACGGTTGACGTCGCCGCGCTATATGGTCTCCGGCTCGGTTGTTCCTGCTCGATCCGTTCGAATTCTGCGGCGTCGTCGAATAATTCGTTCAAATCGTGCACGTCCCGGCGTTTGACGTATCTCTTGTACTCTGGCCGCATGTTTGCGTAAATTCGCGACAGTTGTTGCTCGCGCGAGAACCTCCAGGCTCGGCGTATGAGCGTCATCATTTTGTCTGCGTATGGTGCGAATTTCTCAGTCTCCCGTTGTTTTCGCTCAGCTATTTGTTGTTGGAGATCTTCGCTGTATCGTGGGGGCAGATACCGCCTGCGGATGGCGTTGCAAAAGTCCCCCCACGTCCGCCAGTCTTCGCGATTATTTCGCGCCCATGCGACGGTGTCGCCTCGTAAAAGCTCGGACAGCCCCTTTAGTAATTGCTCGCCGGAGTATCCGTAGTCTGCGCGGAGGTCGTCTATGCGTTCCAGGAACGCAATTGGGTCGCGACCGTCGAATGGCCGTCCCCATTTCCGCAGCTGTTCTAACATTTGCGTGTTCGCGGGTTTGATTTCGCGCCTTTCGTCGCGGTCTTCGCTCGGTGGTGTGATCTCCATTCGCGGCGGCATCCGCGTGTTCCGAGCGTCCGGGCCTTGTGCCCCGAATTCTTCGGGGTGCAAGTCGATGTAGTGGCTTGTCCGGTGGCGGATTTCGTCGAGTGTACCGGTTGTGTCGATGCCATACTGGGTGGCTACCGATATCAGGCGCTCTTTTGAGAGCGCGTACAGCCAGGTTTTCATAACGCTCGGTTATTCCTCACGCCGTTAGAGAGAGTAAAAAAAATCGTATGTCCCGGCTGGTCCTATCTGTTCGGGCGCCAATGTAACGGGTGTACTTTTTATGAGCTCGCGGATTCGTTCGGTCGTGATCAGGGCTCGTAGAAAGTATTTGAGACACACGATGTAAATAAATTTATAAAGAACTGTTAATTTATTAGACCTCTATCGGTGCGGAATAATAATACATAACGGTCCCGCGGAGCGGGTGCGCGGCGGACAGTAATGCGTTATTGACGGGGCGCGGCTGTTATGAATTGTGCGATCTTTACAATGAGATTCGCTGTAGTATACGCGACGCGGATATAAACACGCCGGGTAGGCGGCGCGGGGCGCGTGGTCGGTTTAAATCGCCTCGTAGGATTTCTTATACGTATGCGGTACTATTAATATCGCGTATTCCCAGATGTTATGGGATGCGTGCGATATCGAGAAATCTCGAACGGGCAGCGAACTCGCTGTCCCTTGTTTCGCACGCGGAGTACGGAGTTGACCAACGGTGTTGAGAAAACTCAACGGGGTGGCAAACTCGCCAGCCCACGGTTCGAATGGTCGGATCGGTCGGAAGTTAGATCGTTTTCTCGAGAACTCTCGAGAGAAGCGATCCTGGATTTCAACTGACCGTAAAGCGGTTCGGAAGCCGAGAATGATCGGCGGAGGCTGCGCACTCGTCAACCTCGCGTTCCGTCGTGTTTGCGATTTCTTAGGATCGGATCAGGAAGGTCTCGAGCGTACAGCTCGAGCGGATTCGGTTTCTGGTACGATTATGGTAAATCTGGTGCCTGGATCTAAAAAGGCTGCCGTTATATACCCGAGCGATTAACGGTACCCGCGTCGTTCGCCCCCGGGTGGGGATAATGACGTATTGTTTTTCGGCAGGTAATTCGGTAATACGTCACCTCCCCTGGGCGAAACGGCGCGGCGTTTCGGCGGGTGTCGCTCGGGCGTTCACGGCAGCGCTCGGCGGTATTCGGCTTTCCGAATCTCGGCGGCCGTATAACGGCCGTACGGTTGTTTATCGCAACGGTGTATTTAATGTTTAAAGATGGGCGCTCGGCGCCTCTGCCCCTGCCAGGCCGATGTTCGCCGGGCGGCAGACTTCCGACGGTCTACTGCCGGGTAACAATGTGTCACCATGGGGGGTGCATTGTTACAGCTTCATTAGATTCCACATTGATTGTATTTTCGACAAGTTGTTTTAGAGGTTCGATAATTGGTTTAAAGTGCTTCTCCAATGCGACGTCTTCCTCCACTTGACCGGTTTTTAAAGAACGATATTTTTTGCGGATCGATTCGCTCGTTTTTACAATCTCTCTCGCAATCTTCTCACGATCGTCACTGTGAATCCTCGTCGTCATGTTGCTCGATCGATGTATCGATAGCGACTAACCACTTTACGGTATTGCAAAATCGTTAAATCTTTTTCGATATCGTCCATTAGTCTGTAAATTGTCACTACAAATCCATACTCGTGTTGCCAACATTTCTGACAGAATGCGCGAAAATCGTCGTAAGACACGTCAGTATTTACATGATCGTTGTGTATACATGTTTCAAGTTTGTACCATCTTGTTTAAATAAAATCAGTAAATTTGCATTGTCCCGTATGAGATGCTTGGGTATCTTTACATACGTTTGAGAAAGATAGAAACAGTCGACGCTCGAGTGTCGACCCATTTCAAAGTACTCTCTTATCGTATCTTGCTTACCGCATGCCACGTCGTCAAAGATAAAAATGGAATTCGGAAGCGCCTCGCTCGGTGGAATAACGTCACTATTATTAGAGAATGTAAAATAACAATTTTCATCGATCGATAATAGCAAATTTTCCAAGTATCGATATTTCGGTTGTTGAAGTGATTTCGAGTATACGTACACATTCTTGAAATGTACACCGTGTGAACTTTCTATCAAACTTATCAACACGTTAGTCTTACCGCAATTCGAAGGACCGCAAATGATACTGCGTATAGTAGTCGGCAGCATGTTTCCATGCTTGCGTATTTCTTTCTCGGACATTACTCGTGTTTTATCGTCAAAATTTATCACTTTGATTATCGTCGTTTGTCGCGCGAACCGCATGTTTGCTCTCGCGAATCTCAAATCAGATTTTGGAAAATGAGTCATCGGGGCCCTATTTATAGAGGCGCATCGAATCGAAACCGCTCAGTCTCAAAAATGTTTCTTCTTATATCGGTTGACAGCGATATTCTCGAGCTTGCCACCGAGCAGTTACAGATTATCCCCAAGATTGTTTTACTGCGAGACTTTGGTAGCTACGTGGAACAATCGTGGGACAAGCTTCCCGAATATATAAAAGTTGACTCAGAGGTTCAACAGTATCGTCGATGCATGCGACATTATAATTTGCCGTGGCATCAAACACATTTCGACGGTCCAACACCGTTAATAAAAGATTGTGGCAAATGCCAGCAAAAATTATAAGAGGTGGTGATTTGTTAAATCGTGTGATAAACGCATTTCCTATCGAATTACATATTCCAGGCTATCAGTTTTGCGGACCGGAAACTCATTTAGAAACGCGATTGGCTAGAGGTGATCGAGGTATCAATCCATTGGATGCCGCGTGTCGCGAGCACGACATAGCTTATTCTGGAAGCAACGATCTCAGTCAACGACACGTTGCGGATAATATACTCGCCACGAAAGCGCGAACACGTATTACCGCGAGAGATTCGACTATTGGTGAGAAAGCAGCCGCTACAGCTGTCTGGGCAGCTATGAAAGCAAAGACAAAATTCGGTATGGGGATGAAAACAAAAAAATCATCGATGACGAAAAAGACTGCGAAAAAACGAATACTTCCTATAGCGAAGCGCGGTGGTATCTTACCCATTTTACCATTATTGGGAGTTCTCGGTTCATTGGCTGGAGGAGCAGCGGGAATCGCGAAGGCGGTGAACGATAGCAAGGCGGCGCAACGTCAGCTCGAAGAAATGCAACCTCATAATCGCGCCATGGAAGGTCACGGACTTTATCTCGCTCCATACAAGCGCGGACGAGGGTTTTCAACAGCGGCCAAGAAAAAAAAACGTCAAAATAAAAATGCCTGCCGGTTTAACAACTAATGTACAATTGGAACAACTTGCAAGACGTATGCGTATACAATTTTTTAGAGGTGTTTTCATGCGCAATAATCTACCGATAAACGGTGTACGGCGAAATGAGAGCGGTATCGTCAATTTGGATGACATCGATGGTTCCGGTACTCATTGGGTTGCGTATGCAAAGAAGGGAGATCGTGCAATATATTTCAATAGTTTTGGAAATCTTCGATCGTCCAAGGAATTAGTGCGATATTTTGGACAGAATGTTACTAATATAGAATACAATCACACGGCCTATCAGAATTATAATCAAAGTATTTCTGGACAATTGTGTCTTTGATTTCTTCAAACGGTCGATGATCGATATGAATTTAAAGCCTGACAATTCTCCGTCGCGACTCAGTATTCGTTTGACAGTTTTCCAGCATGTCACTCACGCTTATGTTGACTGGCAAGAGTAGCGTTCTTGCTGTAAGCTACTTTCCGGCTATAGATTTAAACGATGGCGATTACGAGCTTGGTTTAACGGACTTTGAAACTTATCATACGATATCGAACGTGAATTCTTGGAATAATAAATTTTATTTTGATAACGACGATAAGGAAATTACGATTCCCAAGGGATAGTACGAATTACACGCTATAAACGAATATCTCCGATGTGCAATTTTACGACATCGACGCGTAGTTGATTCCAACGATATTGTTGATGACGATGATAATATCGAAGAACACGATGAATATCCAATAATGCTTCGCGCTAATCATAATACGCTAAAAAGTGAAATCAAATGTGTCTTTAGAATAAATTTTAGTAAACCGGGCAGCGTTGGATCGTTGTTGGGATTCTCATCGAATCGTATATTACAGCCTCGGAAATGGCACGAATCGGATGTACCGATAAATATTATTCGTACAGAATGCAGCGTAACCACTGGCGCGTACAGCAATGATAAGCGCGTACACACGATACATGAATTTTCACCGAGCGTGCCGCCAAGATATAAGATATCGGAAACGCCGGCACAGATCATTTATCTACCGATCGTCGCACGGAGCATTATTGATTTAACGATACGCATTGTTGATCAAGGACATTTGCTCGATTTTCGAGGAGAGGAAATTACCGTAAGATTGCATATACGGCGGCGGCAAAAATAAAGCGTTTGACAAATGAAATGCTTGTGTTGAACGAAAGCACGGAGCACAGACAATATTTTTGCGAAGGACAATATTTTTGCGAGTAGGCGAGTGACTGCGGTATCGGGTGATAATAATCAGACATCTGGTTACGCTAAAAAGAAGCTCAGCGCGTTGAATAGCGAGTTTTTAAAATCATTGGGATTCGTCGTACGAAATACTTGAACGATATGATTGACATCTTGAATATTGGAGGCGAGCCGATCTTTGACGATCGTATCGTCAAGATTGAGACTCATACGTACAATCCATACGCCAACACAACGCTTGGATAGCGACGAGATACGGATACCGATACAACATCAAGATTTGTACACGTTACCATGTGAAAGTTTTCTATACGTCGAGGGAAAGTTGAGGGTGCGTAAAGTAGATGAAGGGGCAAGAGTGGTATTGGGAAACAATTGTGTCGCGTTTATGTTTGATGAACTTCGATATGAACTCGACGGTGTGGAGATTGACCGCAACAGAATCGTTGGAATAACTTCCACGATTAAAAACTATGTCTCTCTAACAACCGAGAGAGGTAAAATCTTGGAGAATGCTGCGTAGAATATGTCGCATAATGCTGCTGAAGCTTACTTCAATTTTTGCGTGCCGCTAAACATACTATTGGGTTTTTGCGAAGATTATAATCGAGTTGTGATTAACGCTCGTCACGAATTAATTCTGATACGTTCGCGCAACGACAACAATTGCATATTTGGAAATGCTTCGACTGAAGCTGATATCGAATTATTCAAGATACAATGGCGTATGCCTCATGTAATATTGAGCGAGGTCAATAAACTATACTACTATTGCTACGCGCGTTGGAAAGCGGGCCATACTTGAATATGAGTTTTCGCTCTTGGTATCTATACGAATTTCCTCTATTTCATAATACGACCAAGCATTCGTAGATCGTGAAACTCGCCTCTCAGCTGGAGAAGCCGCGATACGTGATCTTTGCGCTGCAGACTGGCAGAAAAAGTGCTGTGTCAAAAGATATTACTACATTCGACGTCTGCAAATTGACCAACGTTAAACTCTATCTAAACTCGGAATTTTATCCCTACGATGATTTGAATTTAGATTTCGATAAAAATAGATTCGCCCTCTTGTTCGATATGTACTCTCGTTTTCGCAAATCTTATTACGGATGTGATAATAATGATGTGCTATTAAACATTTCAAAATTTTTACATTGCGGTCCTCTCGCGGTTATCGATTGGTCGCGACAAAACGAGCCTGTCAAAAATTCCACCGTGGACGTGAGATTAGAGTTTGAGTGCAAGGAGGATATACCGGTAAATACCACCGCCTATTGTCTCATCTTGCACGATCGCGTTGTTGAATATTGCCCATTGACCAACGTAGTTCGTAAAATTACCTAGATCAGCAAATATCCCTTCCAATGTCAAAAACATATAAAGATTGAGATTTTGACGATCGACAGCAGTCGTACATCGTTCTTGCAATCGTACAGTAATATTATCAGCATGATCGCGCCAACGTTTGTGGATCTGCAAGGATTCATTATCGGGAGAAACTTTGTCGTGAAGGAAGTAGCGATACTGAGAAATGGATTCGTTCTTTCTCACTACTTTTTTGCAAGTCCCGTACCATGGCGTGCGCTTACAAAATCTGAGAGATGCCAAGCTTCATGGCTAATGGGACATCACCATGGACTTCAATGGGAGGATGGAAACGTTCCATACAGCTTCGCCAGGCGTTTGATTACGAGAGCTGTGATGGGTGCGGCGGAAGAGGAAGATGAAGCATCTCCTATCGTGTACGTTAAAGGACACGAAAAACGAGAATGGCTGGCCGATATACTTGACGATGATGCGAGAAACGACGTTATTATTGAGACCTTGGATGCGGATTATGAAGATATCACTTCGTTAAATAAGCTAGATGTTACTAATACTATGCTGTGAAAAACATTTGAAAAATTGCGCTTTACAAAATGTATTTAAAATATTCAATTGGTGGACGAATCATCATAAAGATTCACCCAAACATTTTTTAGAATAAATTATTGTTAAAATATATTTTTATTCTCTTTTATTCTTCCCTTTTCCTCTTTCTTATCCCAGTATATGAGTATTAAATTTCAGTACGTGACGTTAGATAGCGGCGTCAGCCATCTTATCAGACTACAGATGTTACATTTCAGTACATGCACATAGACTTTAAATATTTGAATGGGATATAAATATTTGAATGGTATATAAATAATTGTTTTGTCGTTCAAAGCCGTTCGATAGCCGTTCAATAGTCGTTCATAGCCGTTCGATAGCCGTTCGAAAGCTGTTCAAAGCCGTTCGATAGCCGTTCAATAGTCGTTCATAGCCGTTTAATAGCCGTTCGATAGCAGTTCGATAGCTGTTCAAAGCTGTTCATAGCCGTTCGATAGTCGTTCAAAGCCGTTCGATAACCGTTCGATAGCTGTTCAAAGCCGTTCGATAGCCGTTTGATAACCGTTCAAAACTGTTCGATAGTGGTTTACATATTATAATAATAATACAATCATATTTAAAAGACTTGTAGACAATTGTCTGCGGGAACGTACCTTTTGTCTTCTTATCATGTGCTGAAGGTAAGCGTTCTTTGTAACTGATCCATCCCCTACTCTAAAATGTTTAAACGAGATGATGTCTATCCCGTTGTGTCCGTCATAAAGTGTCCGACAGTCTGACAAATTAAAAGTGTCTTAAGTATCTGAGTGAAGCTTAAAAAATGTTTTTCAATCCTTTTGTAAGTAGTGTCCAATGTTTTCGTATGCAGGATTATGTGTGATGTATATTACATAATATTATATTTCAGTTCGTGCAAATAGACGTCATCCACCGCCGATACATGCGGTGGATGAGAGGAAATTGGGCGCACGCCAATTTGTGGGGCAATACGCGAGGGGCCCGCAAGTGGGCATGTGTGTACCCTGACCAGTATGAAGATATCTTCTATTTGCGGCCGCTTTTTGGGCTTGAGCCCTATGAAGAAGAGGAAAATGCTGAGGGAGGAGGAGGAAGAGGCTGAAAATTGGTATGAGGAGGAATGGGAGGAAGATTAGGAGGAAGAGCTTTCGGCTCCAGGAGGATAATGTAAGTATCTTCTTTTTAACATTTATATTAGATTTATAAAAATTAAATTAATATACTAACAAGATATGTATTTTTATGTTTCAGATGGTCACCTTTAAATTATTATTATTATTATTATTATTATTATTTTTATTATTAATATTTTTTAAACACACAATTTTGAATAAATATTTTTATTATATTAAAAAATGATTATGTATTTCTTTCGCTTCCCTTCCTTGCGAACGCTATCTCTCTCTCTCTCGCACCGCCTTACGAACGCCGTATCTTCCAAGTGCATGCTTCGCGCTATCTCTCTCTCTCTCTCTCCCAAGTACATGCCTCGCGCCATCCTTCTCGCGCTATCCTTCTCGCACCACCTTGCGAACGCTATCTCTTTCTCCCACGTGCATGCAAACATTTCGCGCTATCTCTCTCTCAAGTGCATGCGAACACCATCCTTCTCCCACATGCATGCAATATCTTCGCGCCTTTCTTTTCCAACGTGCATGCAAACGCTATCCTTGTCTTACGCTCATATGGACGCCTCGCGCTATCCTTCTCCCACGCCCATAGAATATCATTAGCGCTATCCTTCTCTTACACTTTGCAGACGCCTCGCGCTATCCTTCTCCCACGCCCATAGAATATCATTAGCGCTATCCTTCTCTTACACATTGCAGACGCCTCGCGCTATCCTTCTCCCACGCCTCCTCGCGGCATCGTACCTTTGCGTTCCCTTTTCCCCGCGGGTCCCTCACCAATCGGTTTCGTCGCGGGTCCCCCTCCCTTTCTCCGTGGACCCCTCGCCTACCGGTTAGGTAAGCGGGTCCCTCGCTTATCGGTTAGGACGCGGTCCCCCTCCCCCCTCTCCGCGGAACCCTCACCCATCGGTTAGGACGCGGTCCCCTTCCCGCTCTCCGCGGACCCCTTGCCTACCGGTTTCGCCGCGGTTCTCCGCGTGACGTCATACCCCCCGCGCCGGTTTCCCCCCCCCCTCAGAGGACCATGGCTTAGAACTCTCCTAGATACACTACTACTGCGCGCGAAGGAACTGCGCGCAAACGAACTGCGTGCAAAGGAACTTCGCGCAAACGAACTGTGCGCAAACGAACAGTGCGCAAACGAACTGTGTGCAAACGAATTGTGCGCAAATGAATTGTTTGCAAATTGGAATATATCAATTGATAAAGAATCGCGTGGGACGCGTTTTGGACCCACATATATTTTCTCTTTTTTTAAATTTTTTCTGTCACGAGAGAGTACAGGGCGTCGAAAATCGATCAAAATTACACTATAGCAATCGATAGAGAATCGCGTGGGATGTGTTTTGGACCTATATATATATTTTTCATTTTCTCAAAAAATTTTTTTTTCTCCTGTTACGAGGGAGTACGGGATGTGGAAAATCGATCAAAATTGGACTATACCAATCGATAGAAAATTGAAAAATCGATTGGACGTATAAATTTAAGACCATAAATTTTTTTTTTTGAGTGAAGTTAAAGATAAAAGAGAAACGAAAAGTTGTCAAAACTCGGTAACGGTGCGTCGCAGCGGAAAAGTGTACTGGATCTTAATATAAGTGTAGCCGAGTCTCGCGAACTGTTGTAGTGAATCTGATATGAACAAACTAATAAACGTTATACGAAATTAATATAAGAAGTAAAAATGTTCCATATACACTGAACATTAAGGAGAGTATGTTTTGGAAAAAAAAAACGAATGAGACGCAAAGAAGTAAGTGCCAATATTGTAGATGTTAGTTGCATAAAAGTGAAGGAAATATAACTAATGGTTATTCGAGCGACGTTGCGATTTTCTGCCAAATCACTAGTTTTATGATTCGAAATATAAGAAAATCATAACATGCAACGTTTAGTTATAGTGATAAATCAACGAATGGAAATGAGTGTTGTCTATTATCAAAACAAATGAGCATTTAAAACAATTGAAGTAGAACAAAACAAAAGAATGCTACTTATAAGCCTGAACTGTACACAAAAGAAACATACAAACATCGAAAAATACAATAAATGTTCCGAGAACAAAGTTATGGGAACCAATTAAAAAACGCAGTAAACAGTATAACTTACTCCAAGAGTAAGAATATTACATGTAACCCCTATTCCTCCAACAGGAAAACAAATGAATGTGAAAAACGAAACGACGGGAAAGAAAAAACAATTGAAGATCGCAGAAACAGTTCAAGTGACAAAACAAATTAATGCTGTGGTGCTCTGCATACCTGTTGTGCAGCGACCGGCAAACCGTACGCGGCACGCTCAAACTTTTCAATTTTTTTAACTATGATATACCCTTCCGATCGTTTTGAAAATTAAATATGTTATACTAGATAAGTCAAAGATTTTTTTAGTAAAAAATGGTAGTAGTATCTCAAGTACATCCCATAAAAAAAATTCGAAAATATTTAAAAATTTTTTTTCAACCGGTTTCTTTCGAAAAAAAATTTTCATAATTTTCTTCAAACATCGCACCATTTTTTTCGTCAAAATTGGTTCACACATTGAAGAGAAAACTCGTTTTTTCGATTTTCGATTTTATCCCCATAACTCCGATACAAAATTTTTTTGAGATGTAATCTTTCGCGGAATTCATTCTTACATTACTGCCAACTTATGGTAAAAATCTTGACAAGATTCGTGCGAGGGCAGCACACACATACTTATCCTGCTATGCCCTTTTACTAGGCAAGGCAATGTCGGATTTGGTTAGGCTAGGCAAGGCAATGTCGGATTAGGTTAGGTTACCCTCTCGACGGTGTGCCACCTTGTCGTGGTGAGAGGGCTCGCCCTGAAGCTCCGAAAAGGGTGGAAGGGTGCTAAGAGCACACCATGGGGTTTAAGAGAAGGGTTTTTGGGGTCTTTTTGGTTGGGGAAGTCCCAGTTGCGCACAGAATAAATCGGACACAGCGGGTTGAATGAATCGGACACAGACTCAATCGGACACAATAAGAAACGGACACACGGCGGTTGGAATTGGACACAGTGACAATCGGACACAATACCAATCGGACAAAGTGTCAATCGGACACAGTAGGAAACGGACACACGGTGGTTGCAATCGGACACAGCGTCAATCGGACACAGTAGAAAACGGACACATCGTGGTTGCAATCGGATACAGATTAAATCGGACACAATAAGAAACGGACACACGGCGGTTGTAATTGGACACAATGACAATCGGACATAATACCAATCGGACACAGTGTCAATCGGACACAATAGGAATCGGACACACGGTAGTTGCAATCGGACACAGTGTCGATCGGACACAAATTTGGTTTGGGTTACGTTATATCTTCCGGAAGTGGAGCCCCCTCCGTAGGAGGGGCGGAACCCACTGTGTCCACACATGTACTCTGCAAAACGAAGTGAAATTCACCTAACTAACTTAAGTTTCCTACTGTGTCTGATCGGCACTATGTCCGATTGCAACCACGGTGTGTCCGTTTCCTACTGTGTCCAATTGACACGGTGTCCGATTGCAACCACGGTGTGTCCGTTTCCTACTGTGTCCGATTGACGCTGTGTCCGATTGCAACCGGGGTGTGTCCGTTTCCTATTGTGTCCGATTGACACTGTGTCCGATTGGTATTGTGTACGATTGTCATGGTATGCAATTCCAACCGCCGTGTGTCCGTTTCTTATTGTGTCCGATTGAATCTGTATCCGATTGCAACCACGATGTGTCCGTTTTCTACTGTGTCCGATTGACGCTGTGTCCGATTGCAACCACCGTGTGTCCGTTTCCTATTGTGTCCGATTGACACTGTGTCCGATTGGTATTGTGTCCGATTGTCACTGTGTCCAATTCCAACCGCCGTGCGCCCGTTTCTTATTGAGTCTGTGTCCGATTCATTCAACCCGCTGTGTCCGATTTATTCTGTGCGCAACTGGGACTCACTCTTGTGGTTGGGTAAACTCCCTGGCATGCGGAGTAGGTTTCCTTTGATCTCTCGGGGCAATGCCGGTAGGTTCAACCATGCCGGTAAGGTCCGAGAAGTAGGAGCCGATTGAAGTATGCCTAGAGGGTAGTGCCCCTCGAAATAAATGCACTCGGGTAGACGAGCCCGTTAGCCTGGTAAGGCAGTCGTCTAAGGGACGGAAACCCCGACAGAAAACCAACTTTCTTGCACAGATGGATGAATCGCCTAAAGAAAGAAAAATTACCACTCCAGGGTGATCGGACACCCAGGGGTCGGCGCGGCGAGGGTACATTCCCGGCCCT
Source organism: Formica aquilonia x Formica polyctena (assembly GCA_907163055.1). NCBI lineage: Eukaryota > Metazoa > Arthropoda > Insecta > Hymenoptera > Formicidae > Formica > Formica aquilonia x Formica polyctena. Next base: position 50,456 of record CAJQTV010000560.1, read on the forward strand.
TGCCGTGTCGTCATCGGACGACGGGCCTGCGGGTCACAAGCGAGCTCCGCAGGGCAGAGAGCGATCGCCGGTGACCTCGCGACCTACACAGGAAATTGGTCGAGGAGACGGCTTATTGTTCCGACATCGACGAGGTGACGGAGATGTTTATCTCCCATTTAGAGGGATTGGTGGTCGTGGCTGCGAAGGCGGCAGGAAAGTTGGGTGGCACTTTGGGTGCGCGCCTCTGCAGTACGGCCGAAGGGATGCTGATCGTGGGCCAGGCTTTCCACACCCGTGTCAGAAGGGAGATCCGCGATCTCGAGGAGAAGAGGGCGTGTGTCCAGGAGGTAGGGACTCAGACGCTCGAGGCGCAGGCAGTGGAGCCGGCTCCGAACGGGACCGAGAAGGAGAAGGAGAAGGGGAAACCTTCTGAATCGTCTACCCCTCAACCAACTATGGTGGAGGGAGAGTGGAGGAACGTGGTGGGGCGAAAGGTGAGGGGGAAGGCCCAAGAAAGGGCTGCCCCCTCCCCTCGAACCCGCCCCCTCAACCCTCTGCAGGAAGAGGGAAGAGAAGAAGGTCCGGCCAGGCCAATGCCGGAGACAAAAGGGGGGAGTACGTTTGGGTCCGCCTCTCACTCTCCGAAATCACCTTGGAGAGGAGGAGGGAGAGGACTCACGGGAAGGGAGAGGTGCGGGCAACCCGGGTGGCGTCGGCCCTTGGGACTCCGAAGACCCGTCACCTGAAGCCCGAATCACACTAGCGGCTCGCGGCTGCGATTGCGATTGCGTTTGTGATTGTGATTTGCTACGCTCCAATCATACTTGCAATTGGTGCTTTCTGATTGGCTGAAGCAATCGCAATTGCAGTCGCGAGCCGCTAGTGTGATTCGGGCTTCAGGTGTTTTCGATGCCTGCAGATGGGTCATCTGCGGGATCGATGCCCAGGGAAGGAAGATCGCTCCGGACGTTGCTTCCGATGCGGCGCGCGGGGCCACAAGATGGCCAAGTGCTCGGCCACCCCCAGGTGTCGAAAGGGGTTTTTTCTCTGCTTGCTCTCGCCATTCTCTGCCGAGAAGGTGGCGGTGTGAACTACCGGGAGGTTTAACCGCCGGGGGTCCCGCAGGCTGAAGTGGACGGGGGTCCATGGAGGCCACTGCACGCAGACTTCCCGAGCTGGAGGGGGAAAGGCGGATGTGACCCCGCCTCATCCCCTAAGTATTTTTTGGGAGGACCCTTTTGGCCCTTCCCGGCATGGCTTTTGAGGGATCCTTAAGACCCCTCCTGGGATGATTTGGGGGTGTCCTTCAGATCCCCCCCCCCCGGGATAGGGCCCGGTTAAGTCCAGGCGTAGCGGGGGCAGGCGACTGAAGTCGAAGATGTGCAAACATTGCCCAGGCGCCCGTCCAACCGCAGAGAATGGTCACCATGGGGTTTTAGCCGGTAAGAATCCGGCATAACCCCCGGCTCCGGGGGGAGCCGGGGATATCTATGAAGATTTCCCCACGTAAAGAAAAAAAAAGGTTAGGTTAGGTTGTGACCGGGCAAAATCCGGCCAAGCGAATGCTTTACATTTAATTATAGAAAACTTTAGAAAACCTCGGTTCTAAGACCGGAATCAAGGACTCGAACGAGAACGCTTCGAATAATGGTTTCTCTCACCTGTTTCAGATACACGGTCGCCAGCTCGTTTTAACCATCAACGGCAAGGATAAGGGGCTGTCCGCTCGTCAGCAGGAATCACCCAGGATACGTGGCAGCTTCACCATCCAGCTCCAGAGGAATCAAGGCTGTCCGGTCCGTCGGCGAAAATCAGCAGATGGCCGCACCACTCTCCGCTTTCCTCCACGATTTGGCTACCCCAGACGGACGTAGGATCCTCCACGAACCTCCCTGGCTCATTTTTTACGAAGGCTGCTACTCCCCGGACGGCTACTCCTCGACCTACGGTCCGCTTCCCTCCCTGGTTCGGCAACTCCTCCACCACGCACAACGCTCTGGCGCACGACTGCGAGCTACGGTAGAGAACTGGGCATTTGTCGGGTTCGTCGCGAGTAATTACGAAGAGACAGATTTAGGTGTATCAAAAATATATATTTCTTCTTCCGTAGAAGTACAAATTCGTGGAGCACGTTTACAATAATAATCCGAACGCGGGAATTCCGATGCGTTATTTAAAGTTAGCGGCGGGACTTGCAACGCGCGCTATTACAAAAATCCCTCGGTGCGCATTACTGCGAAATAATGTAGGAACGATTCGCGAAACTTTTCGACGATCGTGCGAGCGCTCGAATCCTAATAATTGTACCTGTAACGAGCTAACCTGTCGAGGATGAAGGCCGAAACTTTTTATCACCGCGAACGGATAGTTACAGCGTGATCGCGACGAAGTTAATTAATTGCGCGGGTGCAGCGAAACGTTTTCGAAATGACCTAGTGTAAGGCTCGAAGCCGACTGACCAAGAGTTCTGGTCCTTACGCACGGACGTGGAGATCGCGTAATCCCCACCGGGCTCGATTACCCCCGAAAATCAGACACACACATACGTCGTTACTCTACGGAAAATTCCATTCCCCTCCATGTGTGTCGAACCTTCGAGAATGTTCCAGAACATTATAGAATCTTTCAGAATGTTCGACGTGCTATCGCAGTCACACCAATCACTCCCACCAGTACGCCCACTGTTCGTACGTAATGGTGGTAATCGTACTAACCATTCTACATACATTTTCGGCTGACGTCATTAATTACCGCAACATTTATCTCGGCATGATTTATCGCGACCATAATTACCTCGGCAATATTGACCGCAACATTACAACCGATGTACACTATTTACCCTATTGCAATTAACCCTAAATGGAATTTGTCGTAATTCCGTTACGCAGTCTTTACCCTAATTATGATTTATCCAAAGAGCAATACCTAGACTATTCCTCGATCTTCGACGATGTTCCGGATGCCAAATCACGCCAGATTCCCACGGCAGCATCCATCAAAAGTCTCAGGGCTATCCAAGGATGATCGGATTGGATATCACTGACTAAATATCAACGCAACAACTCGTCAATAACACCGCATATAAATCTCATGCACAAAATACAAATATATCGCCAAAGCAATGTACGCAGCAAGAGCAAGCACACACATTCGTCCATGTTCTCAATTCCCCTGACAGACACGCTAGAAAACAGCCACGCTACCCTGCGACCGGCAGCGGAATCAAGTTTCATTTACAATCCGGTTAACGATACGCAAAGCTCAGTCAAAAGAGAATAAAATATGCTTGACGATATATATTTCGTTCTTTAGCGAAGCATAAATAAGAAGCAATAATACACATCATGCACGAGAAGCGATATCTATATCTCAATATATATATATATATATATATATATATATACATATATATAAAATAAACAAAACAATAAGAATTTAATAATAAAAATTTAATAATTCACGTCATCTTCAATCCGAGCATTCACGCATACCATATTCATGCGCATGTAAGTATCACACGTTACATTTCAGTTTGCCACAAGACTCGATACAAATAAATAACGGTAAGTATCAAATATAAGTACATAATATCAAAATAAATATATCAAATACGCATCGAGCATAAAAGGTAAGTAAACATTGCAAAAGACATAAATAACAATATCAAGCGTAAGTATAAATATTACAGGCAAATATAAAACATTAACGATGATACCGTGTCACTATACACATATATATAGATCTATTATCACACGTCCTCAGATAAATAACTTAAATTTAGTCAGCTAGTACACGCCGCATATCACGCAAAGTTCATGCAGCGACACAGCCAGGCACGCCATGCAGTCAGGCGCAAGCAAAGTCAGCACCAACAGCCCGTCAGGACCATACAGCAGTTATCGAGACGCACCGGCCTTCCTCTCGTCTCCGGAAGTCTTTCCCTCCCTGGGATGATCGTCAGTGGTGGAAGTAGCTGCAACATCCGGCGC